>VZRZ01001071.1:336007-372433 GCA_013398175.1 Climacteris rufus
TATATATGTCCAGAATGGGAAAAAATGTGTTTGCACAGCACAAAAGAGCTCCAGCCTTGACAGGGACCTTCTGGAGTTTTCTTCAGATAAATATAAAATATTTTATTTTGTTGTTGTTGTTCCTGGAAACAAGTATTTCAGCCAAAAATATGCAAAAGTACAAGAATACTTCAAATCTTATTGATGCAACTCTGGACATCAGCTTCCGTATTTTATTTAATATAGAAATGGTCAGATTTATCAGCTTAGTGGAATGTAGCAGTACTTGGTCATGGCTAGCCCTGTGATTCTAGATAGTTAACATGTCCAAGATTAGTACTACCCCAGCCTGTTAGAGAAGCAAGAGTAACAAATTACTTCAAATGCTGACCAAATTCCTAGATGAACTGCAGCATTATAACTTCAACTTTATAACTACAACAATGAAGACATGAATTACAAAAGTGGCAAATTGATCACAGAGAGAAATGTGTAAATTCTAATATCTTGCCATGAAACAATTCAAATCCTCTACTGAAATGTGTGTGCAGTTCAGTTCATAGTCTCTCAGAATCTACTGATATATGAAAATAGCTTTTTTGAATTACCTAATTCTGTATCGCTCCCTGCACATGTATGTACTGTGTCAGGGAAAGAATTTAATTTATGCCACCTATGACTTTGGATCTGTCACCCATACATTGCATAGACACAAAGTTAGAGTGACTGTCTATATTTAACTCCACTCTACATGAGAGAAGTCTTCATTCAAAACAAAACAAAACAAACCTTTCTGTCAACTGTCAACATTTCCAACACTCACATTTTATAATAGCAGCATTCACTAACCCAACACTTAAAAACAATAAAATGAATAGTTAAATAAACAATAAATTTTCTATTTCAAACATAAAAACAAGTGTGTTGTCATCATCAATTATGGAGAAATACATACATGATTGCAACTAAAACTGCTAAATTTGTCACATGATGCGTTTTGTTGGATTTTCAACTTGTATGTTTTGACTTTACCTGCAAGATATTTTTGAAGCCTGTGTAAAAAAAAAATCCATTATCGCTTTCATTGTTGACTATTCAATTATTTTGATAAATAATTTGCATTTTAATTTCTTGGAAACAATATAGTATATTGTAAGTTATCGGGAGATTGTCAATATAATGTTTAGCTAATATGGAGCTTGCATTTGAGATTATTGTTATTAACACACATTTATAAATACACTTTTTAAAAAATTTTCAGAATATATGGGGAATGTTTTTTTGAGGCTTCCAGTTAGAGAAGGAGATAAGCTTCTAATTTTGTGGTCCTGTTTGTTCAATAATAGATGTCTGCATATGCTTTTTTTTTTAATATGTTGACAATTTCAAAATCAAGATATTTTTACCATACTTTTCTTGAGCAGAAAAACTTGCTTTCGAAGTAAGTTTTAAAAGAGTATTAACTTCTCTTTACTGTTTTAGTTATTGTATGAGTTTCACTTCTCTTGAGTTTAAGATGGTTGAAATAATGTATACTGCTTATCTCATTTCATACACTATTTGGCAGGAGTATGTTGGTGTAGTTACTTTCACAGTCAAGATCAGCCTCTCACCTTCTCTTTCTGTGCACAAGCGTGCTCAAAACAGAGACAAGCGAGTGACAAAATCCATGCCTGTGTGCTTGCCTGAATATAGATCCATTTCAAATCAAAAGACTGTTGAATAAATTTTACAGCATCATTGTTTTGTTTTTTTTAGGACAATCATCTTGTTAACGAGTCTATGCCCAAATAATGGCAACATTTCTTTACTTTGTGTTTTTAATTACATTGGTTAGGTAAGAGCATAATTACTTCAGCATTGTATTTGATTTTCATACAATTCTTTGTAATTGACATTTTAAAAAGGAATTATCTTTATTTTCTTGATGTGAAAAATACTACATATTGATGGATGAGCATGTAATCTGTGTGAAAAATGTTATGTTAAATCATTAACACTGGGTTGTTTGTCAGTTGAATCAGCGACCTTTTGATGGCAACAGGGGTTTCACTGTAATAGTTTTTAATATTCTTATTTTCCCATTAGGACAAGGAGCACCAGTTTTAAAGCAGCCTCTCTTTCACTTTGATATGAATAGATAAATTGTCAAAGCTGCCAACAAGAATGCTTCCTACTACAGGGTATGTTGTAAGCAACACTGCATACAGTGTTCTTGCTGGTAAACACAAACTGTGCACAGTGAGTGGTGCAGCTTCGTTCTCATCCTTCAGTTGAATTTAATGAGCTGAACACTGATGGGATTTTTGAGAATTGGGTTAGTGTGTGCTGAGTGGGAGACAGATATGGGATGACATTTTCTCTGAGTTGCCCTTTCCCACCACTTATCAACAGAGGGGAAGGGATAAGAGTGGAATATGTGCACAGTGTATATTGTTCCACAGGAAAATGCTTTTCTTCAGAATTAACCCTTTTAAAAATGGTCTCTATGGAAAATGAAATGAAAAATATTTAGCCTCATGTTTCATGTCTTTTTGAAATTATAAAGAATAATCAGGTTTCAAGGTATTGCCTGCAGCGTTTCTTATGGGTATTGTACTGTGCCATTACTTAGAAATTTGAGTTGCAATGCCAAACATGTACCTTAGCTCTCTGTGTTGGAAGGGAGCAAGTGTCACATTAATTATGCTCTCTGCTCTGCTTTCTCACTTCTGTCTTGTTTGGGTTTTGCATGCTGGATTGAAGAGAAAGTTGAGTCTTGTCTTGGCCTGTTTCAAAGCCATCTGAAAACAGGTGAAAACAAACTAAACCCTAGCCAAATGGGCAGTAAATAATACATACAACCCTTAAAGAGAAAATTTAGCAGCTTGCTAGCTGAGGAAGTCACTAAGGCTCCCATCAGCAACCAGATACAGTAGACTTTGTGCTTCTCAGCATGCGTAGAACAGATACTTAGCTTTCAAAATGTACTTCTCAGCTATTCTTTGGAGGCCTAAGCTCTTCATACAGTGGACAGGGAGAATTAGGTCTGTAAGAAGAGGATCCAAAACACCCATCATGGCTGAGGGACGGAACAGGCATTGAGCCTTACATAAGTACCGAAGGCTGACATGGTTTTTTTCCTGGAACTAGGATTTGCAACCTAATACTTCTACTGAAACCATTCCTCTTTATAGGTATAACTGATTCCATATTTCATTTGAAACGTGGACATAAAGTAATTGTGCTTTTGTTCTTTCTGTACTGGCCTGCTGGCTAGAGTATCTACTTTGGAAGACTAGGAGTCAGGTTCAGCCCCTTCAGCCTGAGCAGATCCCACATTCATTACTTCTGTGGGAAAGGCCTTAACCAGGATGTAGATCTTGCTGAAGTGGAAATGTGCCAATATGTATTCAAGCGTTCAAGATTTATGGGGCCAGAAAGAAAAAAAACCCGAAGCAGTCAAGTGCCAAGGGTATTTTTTTTCAACAAGGAGAAAATGGGTTTTGCTATCAAGAATTATTTGATAAAATAGAAAAATACTGTTTTAGGGAACAGAGGCCCCTGCCAGTTTCTTTAGCTCCTGTGTATTTCAAATGTAGGTGTCCATCCCTTCTGGGTGAGGATGGTACCAAAACAGTGTCTTTCATTTCTCCAGCTCTAATTGGTTCTTGTAGGAATAATAGATGGCAACATTTCACCATTCTCTTGGATGCTGGGCTGTGCTTTGCTTTTGTGGCTTTGCTGATTGCATCCCTTAGCCTTCCTGGACCCACAGAAAGCCATGGTGTCAGCAGGTCTTGCCTTCAAATCCCAGAAGGGCATTTTTTGTGTCACCAAGCTCTGAGATGCTGGGCATGCCCAGCACCCTTTCTGCAATTTGAGAAATTGAATATTGAAGGCTGAGGTATCTGCAGCCATTTGGACATATAGAAGGTGAAGAGGAGACTGTGAATTGCACTCTGGAACTTAGTACCAATGTTGCACTTAAGTTTTACTTTAGTTGGTCTAAGTGCTTTTTTGGACCCAGGCCAACACTTTCCCCATCATGCTCTGGGTGGCCAGTGTATATTGTCATGGCTCTGCTCAGCATTAAGTCATTTCTGAGTTTGGAATGCTTTGAGTGCTTGAAAGTGTTGAAAATGATTTCTGCCATTCAGGTCAATTGATACAAAGAAGAGATTATCCAGTCCTGCTTTTTGTTTCAGAAATGTTTGTGTGCCAGTTTGTGAATTCTTTACATTATTTGACTAGCTGTGCCCCAGCATATTGCTTGTATACATATAACAGGTTTTTAATGTCTAAATATTGAATAAATGAAAATAAATTAGAAAAGGAAGAATCTCCAAATAACATGCATTATTTATGGAGCTCTATGCCAGCTGTTGTTGATCTGTTGAGTTGAGTTTTTGTAATGGTTCTCAGGAACAGGATGAATTCAAAATTTCAAAATAGAAATTAAATTCAAAATAGAAAGTGATTAAATTAAATGAAAGTAATGAAATTAAATTCAAAATAGTCAGAATAGCCTGCTCTCCAATAAGCCAGTTTTGCATAAGGCCATCTCTTAGGGAGATTTGCCTAGTTTACAAATATTTATAGTGAACTTTAATTCACAGTTACCTAGAATTGAAATCAGCATCACAGATTTGTTCAACTGAGAAGGTTTGAGATTTCTTGAAAGAAATGACAACTTAGAAAGGAAATGTTACTTTGAAACAGCATTGTTTCCTCATTAATAAATGTCTCCTAAAGGGAGAAATAGTTTTGTGGTTTTGAATAAGAAGGAGACATGGCAGGGTCCAGGGTCAGGTTTAATTTCTTTGACAAGTGAAATACCCACGAGGAGAGATGCTTTTGCAGAAGAGCAGTTGAGAGGCTTTTGTACCATAACAAAAACTGCATACTAAGTGGTAGCTATTGTTTCAAACATAAGAACATAATTTTGCAATTAAATCAAGAGAGAGTGATAAAAACTACAGTGTTTTTTCCATTGATTGATGTTGTTCTGTTCACCATCCTATTTCAGACTTTGAAAGAATAAGAAAAGTATAGTCCTACTGATGTTCAGTAGTAAAAATCTTGGTTTATGAAGGATTAGTGAAGCCTCAGCTGCGCAAGTTTCTGTGATGAAGAGATGCAGGAGATATTTGGAATACAAGATATAATTTGACTTGATCAGTACTTGTTGTTTATATAATATTTACTATTATTATATTAAATCATTCGAATTGTATGTATTGTGTAATTTAAATACTTCAAGGAGTTCTCTATGCTATTGTATTTGCTGGTACAATGGTTATTATCCATGTGCTCCTTATGTCTCATATAATCAAGATATTTTTGCCTTTATATACATAACTTAATATATTATTACTTAAATAATAATATATATTAATTTAATATATCACTATAATTAGTATCTAAAGATTTCATAAGAAGACTATACAAAAATTAAGATAATTGTATTTTTTAGAAAGAATGAAATTTGCAAGTGATGGTGATAAATCATCATTCAATAATTTATTTTACTGGACAAAAATATTTTAAAAGTTGTTTTTATTTCTCACTAAAAACATTTAGATCCCATTCTAGTGCTATGATGTGTTTTATGAGTAGGTACTGGTCCATCACCTTTTAAAAGGGCAAAATGTGTGTTTCTTTTCAGGTGTAAAAGATTCAAATGTTTCAAAGTGGGAGGAATGAACATAAGACACATATTTTTGTTAAATATAATCCCAGGGAAAATGTTTAGTGGAAAAACATCTTCAAAATTATTACAATTGTTTCACGAACAGAAAACAGTCAGAACATGACAAAAGCCAGGAATTTCTTCTTGAAATTGAGAGGATAGGAATGTAAGCAAAGCAATGAAACACAGGGAAAATGACTAGTGGTTAAAAGAGAGAGAATTGATTAGAAACAGAGTGAAAGAAATCTGTGTTAGACAACTCATGCAGAAATGAAAGGTTATAATTTGCAGATCACTTTTGCTGTCAGTTTAGAATTAAAAGCATCTTTCCTGTTCTTAGTGCAAAGCCCTTGTACAATTAAAAAAAATACCAGTTCCTCAGGGTCAGCTGTAGCTGCATTCCTGACCCAGAGTAGTCTAATGGTCTACTAGTTTAGATACATTTATTTGATGTAAGAGGTTTTATTCCAAGGAATTATTTTTATATACCTCTTAAAATGCAGGTGTGTAAGAACACTTGGCAGTATTTCTGAGGAGTTCTGCTTGAACTCTTGTTGTTAAGTCATAGTTTTCCTGCAGTATAAATTTTTACTTTGCAGAACAGTTGATTAGACATCAAAATTGTTCTTGCCTTAGCACAATCATTAATAGTTTTATGAGAGCATTGCATATTAGAAAAGTTATAAAAGGTGTTCTATATGAAAAGTAAATATTAAAGCTCATAAATTACAAGAATATAAAAGAAACTCACTTGTAAAGTTAGTTTGTAGAGCTGTTCAAATCATGAACAATTTTTTTTTAAATTTATGTAACATAGTTTAGCTGTATTTCAAGACATCACTTAATGGAATTTATGATTATCTAGACTTCTGTTTCCCATTAGGACCACAAATAGTTCTGTTAGTCTGATGTGCAGTCAGCCAAGGTCAGCCCACCACAATGATATATTAATCTGATTTTTTATATAGTGATGTCATTAAGATAACACATACTTTGTGTCAGATGCTGTCATCCCTTAAGATGTAGCAAGTGCAGATTTATAAATAAATGTGTTAAAGTAGCCCCCACAAAGCCCCTTTACTGCCAGCAGTTTCTTCCTCCGTAATGTAGCTCTTGCAGAGCTCTGACAGCACTGGGAGGTACTGTTAGGGCTGTTCGTACCCAACCACCAACTCTTCTGTCCTCTGCATGCCTGAACGAGGGTTGGATGAGCAAACTGAATTATTTGTGGGAGAGAATAGCTGGATCTCAGGCCTGACCTAGGAAGACTATGGAAATAAAACATTGTTTCTGAGGGCCTGAGGCAGAGGCAATGGGATGAAAGTAGGATAAGAGATGCCCTGAAGTACAGTATGAGTAAATAAGCTGGGAAAATAACTTCTATTACTCTATGTGGTGAGAAGGATTGATAGGGAAGTGATGCCTGACTGAGTAAAACATGCTAACAGCTTTCAGCAATAATGGTCTCCAACAAAAACATAGGCCTTCTTTCCCTGCATCCTTTTTTTTTTGTTTCCTTTCCTGTTTCCTCCATTTTTTGGTGTACTTTCAGGGTATGAAGGCTTGTGGGTATTCCTGTGGCCCCAGCTACCATTGTGTGTTGTTATGTCTGTGCTGATTTTTGTTATTTTTTTCAATAATCTTTGCATAGTCTAAGGCTGAATAACTGAGACTTCTATATAAACAAAACACAATTTTTTTTAAAAGCCTGTACTTTTATCTGAAACACTAGTGAAAAAGCAACAAGGCATGGAAATCACTGAAAAGGAACATTTCAAGTGGGACCAGCAGAGACAGGTTGTAAAGTATGTGCCAACTTCTTGTTATTTATAATAGAATAGATTTTGGCTTCAAATTAATATTGGCAGCTCTGTGATAAAAGAAATAATTTTTTTTAGTTTCTTTAAAATAATTTTTGGTTGAAAATTTCAACATATGCATTATATAGCGTATAAAGGATACGGAAATGAGTTTAAAGAATGGGTAGAAATTGTACATTCACATAGAACCTCTGGTTTTATTTTTCAGCCTTGTAGTTTGCTCTATCATTCATCTGTATTTAATATGAAATTTTAGCAAAAAGTATTGTAACATTTCTGACAGTTACCTGCAGGGAAGTGCAAATATATAAACTGTGCACTGAAAATACTCAAGAAAATTCTGCAGAGAGGCTGAAGAGGACTCACATTAACCCTCATTTCTGCAGAAGACAATTCTGCATTAGCACACATGGTTGGTTTTTGAAAAACTAAAATTTATCTAAGTTATTACCAAAGACCCAGTTTATATAAAACAGGGGCTTCTGGGGAAGGATTCTCAGACCAGTCTTCCAGCAAGATTTAATTCCTCTGAGCTAAACTGCTTATAGACAATTCTTCCATGTTATCCTTCAACTGCTTATTGGCAGTTTAAATTGACAGGATTTTTATGCAATTAACGTTCCCTTTAATATTGGCTGAATTAAAGGTTCACATGGTCTCTATTTTTATACTTGTTTCCCCCTTCCTCTTCTGGAAAGGGCTTCTTGCTCTGTATGATGCTGGAATGTATCATGGCATTGCCATGTTCCCAGGTAATTGGGAAGGATAGCTTTGAGTATGTTCTTTCCTGGAGGTGGCTGAAGATTATTGCAGTGTTGTCCTGCCCATTTCCCATCAGGAGCTGAATAATTACTGCAAGTCCCTCAAGATTCAGTATATAATCAGTGACTATGATCTTTGTGATATTGTTAATTAAGATTCTTCATCTTTTAATGAAACTAAGTAGAAAGAATAAGCAGGAAGAAAGATGAAGTCCATGCTTGACATTTTTGAATTAATTTGCCTTGGGTTTAGAAGTGTTCTACTTCTGTATTATGAAAACAGTACAATGAGATAAATGTTTTAGGAAAGATGATTTGTATTTTCTAGGTCTACACTGGGAATAAACTATCTTAGTTTTGGCTCAAAAGTACTTTTAAGTTAATCTGTGTGCCATCTGCAGGTACTTATCTTTCCTTTACAGCTCAGGGTAGAATTCTTTCCTCTTTTCTTTGGATGTTTTAAGTTGTGGAAGAAAATATTGTTCTGAAGCTCAAGTTGAAATTCAATAGAGGATCACTTGTAGTTTTCCAAGTCAATACTGATACAGTAAAAGAACCAAACATTCCCTTTAAAAAAACTCACCCAGAACTCCATGATACGATGGTTTATGTATTTTAAGGTTCTCATGTCTAGCAAAACACATTTTCATTACACTGATTCCTCTGATAATTTGGTATAAGAATGCAAATGTCCATATTTTATTATGAAAAATTAATTCAGATGCACTTTTGAAAATTCTGGATAAATTTCTAGTGTTTCATTTTCAAAATTGTGACTGTACTCTTGTACTATGATTCCAGAGTTTGAAATTTGAACTAATAATGGTGAATTGCTGGAAAACTGTAACAGACAAATAATTATATTCTTAGAATGTGGGATAACTCCTACACTGGAGTTAAAACCTTTCTCAGGAGAAAGTATGTTTTACCCACTAAGTGTCTGCTTTACATGTTATTTGGTCTGTTTAATTTAAAAACTAAAAAGAAAAAATAAAGAAAGAAAAAGGTTGAAGCTACTTTTCCCCCTACTTTTTCACTTTCTTTACAATTTTCTTCCAAGCTGGAATTAAGCTTTTTTTTCCTTCCCCCAATGGTTAGCCTTTTTTCAAGTGGAGTGGAACACGTGTCAAGAAACCTAACCCATGCTGAACTGTCTTCTAGGCATGTGTACAGAGAGAAGTCCCAGCAGGTGTAGATTTTAAGGTAGCCTCTGGCTCTTTTCAGCTACCAAAGGTTTCTGTGCACCTCATGTCTCTCCATAGTTATGGACAAACTCAAGCCCTGCCATTATAATCAGCATAATGCCAGATCTATCACTGTACACCAAGGCATGGTTGCCAGCAGGGAGGTGTTTTCTCCTGGCACTGCAGAGCTGTGGACACTGGAATCCACTTTATCTGCTCTCAGTGTTTATTTCTTCTGACCTTTCAGTCTTGTTTTAGCCCCACACAACTGATCCAAGGGACTCCTCCTGCTGGGTGGCACAGCCACTCTGTCTTGAGTCCCCAGGTTACAACTGCCAAGCACCTGCTTTTGTGCCTGCATAGCCAAGACCTACCATATATGTCTGGGTTTGTGACATGAAAGAGAAAACAGAGAGGGACAATTGCATGTGTTTGGAATCCTGAATTTTTTATTTCTTAAAAACGTGCCAAATTAGAAAAATCTGGAAAGCATAGTTGATATTTATTTATTAGGAAATGCTTTTAATTTTGAGCTATCAATAACAAAATGCTGAAGTAGAGGCAGGTACAAAACATCTTTGCATCCTCATCCTATATCCTGATTGGTCAATGCTACATTTAGAATTAAACTGCATAAATCAGTGTTTTAAAATATTATTTTCTATTATATACATGTATAAAAATATATCAACAAATTTGTAATGCAAGTCTATCCTGTTTCACCAAGCTTTTTACTCTCTTTTTCTTACTTGGCATACTGCTCCTTCAATTCAAATACCCTGAGCCTTAAATTCTTGCTCTGTGACTATTACCATGAAAATGAAATAACTTACAACATTCTATGGGATTCTTTGAGCAAGCAAACTACCATAAAGCCTATCTCTGTTTTGTGTCAGCTGCCATTATTGATACTTTGTTTAACATTTTTAGGCATGTTCCTAAATAATGAATAAGTGCCAAATTACCACAGAACATTTGATGTGGATGTGTCATCATCCTTGAATTAAAAACAAAAAATGTGATGACCTTTCTGTTGTTCTGAATGTCATTATTACCATCAAGTTACGGGTTTGAGACTTCCAATCATTCATTAGCACCTTGAACGGACAGCAGTTATTTTTTTGTTTAGTCCTTAGGGTCTATTGTTTTAGGGAATCCAATCAGTAACAGTTTGGACTAAAACTGGAAAATTAAGGGAAAGTGCATAATCAACATGCTAAACAAACAAAAGGCCTGTAGCCTCTGTGTCTGGAAATGCAGACCATTATTGGACGATTACTGTCCATGTTTGTGTGCATGTTTATGTTTATTATCTAAAAAGCGTTTTTGTCTTTAGCTCTGGAAATATAACTGACATGTAACCATAACTTTCCTGATTCTGGAAAGTAGGTTAAATATCCACTCTCATCATTTAAAAAAAAAAAGGGACAACAAATGAGCTTTGGAGTTCCATGCGAGCACTTCAGTTACTGATGATGATACCAGAATCTTAATTACATAACCTGCCTGTTTCTTGATAGATGGTGTTTGATCAACAGTGCATTCACCAACAATGGAGATGAAAGTAACTTTTGATAATATCCATGCCACCACAGTGCAGTGAGAAACGGCCTCCTGTACGAATTGGGTACTTTTGAAATATCTTCAAAGCACATTTTACCAATGTAATCATCACCTTGGTTCCTGTATCCAGGAGTGCTAAGCCTGACAGTCACTGTCATGGTGGCAGAATAGGTGCTAACTGTTGTCTTTCATCACTGGCTAGTCTCTTTCCTACTGCAGTGGCTGTAATCTTTTTTTTTAAAGGTCTAGAGTCTGCATTTGTTTCTTGGGCAAAGGTGACATTTAGTTTAGCTGCAGTATTTCACATCAGAAAGAAGTGGAAGATGTGACCTTATTTTTCTTTTTCTTTCCTTTTTTTTTTTTTTTCTCTTTTTTTGGCTGTTGTTGTTGTTTCATAGTAGTATGCAAAATGTGGAAAGTCAGTCATATTTCATTGGTATTTGGCATCTGCTCAACAACTGATTGCTCTTCTCAGAGCTTTTTTGGAAAGTTTGCAGCATCATAATGACAGCTTTCTAAACACAGATGTCCTCTTGGTACAACCTATAATTTTTATGAAAGATGTATTGATGTCAGGAATTTGAACGAAGTTCTTGAATTAGTTGAACATTCTTGTTATGAATATGTATTGAAAATATCTACAGTACATATATTGTAAGTTGAAGGAAGAATATGCAATGTCTGAAGGCAAAGATATTGGTACAAAACGTCAGAATTTAGTTTAAGAAAAATTGATTATTTTGTTAATAGACTGTCTGTATTTTAGTTATCTTTCCCCAACTACATTCTATATTGTGTTAGTGCATACTGTGAACTTGAAGCATCAAGAATCTCAAGTATTCATTTAGATAATCAGAGATTAGGCCATGGAAGATGTCTAATAGCAGAGAGGCGTGGAGTAGTTATTACATGTTCCTGTGAAGTCCCATTAGTAGCCTGTTCCTCTTGTTTCATTTACTTCTCAGCTAAGCCATCAGGAAGTGACTACTTCAAACACAGATTTCCCTTCCTCAAGTCAGCTGTTTTTCTTAAGGTTTCTTTTAAAAGTTTTCAGTAAGTAAAAGTCAGTTGAAAGCCTTATGTGTAAGATGATAAACTCCCAGCAGCTTGTGGCACTTAGTAAAAGAATTCTTGAGTGTTTTTACCTGTGGGTGTATTATTTTCATATACAAATATATAAGAAGACAGTGCTTAATGGTTATTGCATGTAATTTATGTAAGTTCAGACTTGTGGGTGAAAAGGAAAGTCCACTCTGTTAACTTACTGTAACCATGGGAGATTGGTTCTTACTGATAACACTGTCCATTCTGTTGTTCTACCTATTTAGGTTGAGTTAAGATCAGGGTATCATGCAGCAGGTTTATCTAGCAACTCTAATGAAATTAGGGGAAATATATTTCAATAAACATTGTACCATTTTATTTTTGTGCAGCTGTGCAGTTTGGATATAAGTGCTGTAGCTGTTATGACTAGAGCTAACTCCAAGTAGCTCCCATCTATCTGTACTCATACATGGCACTTGGTTTTGATTTATTTTCAGGTCACGCCACGAGATGTATACAACCATACCACTAATGACACGTCATTCAGATTCAGAATACATACCTTAAAGTCAGAATGCTGCATCAGAAATGATGGAAAACCATAACTGTTAGTTAGAAAATGCTTTCTTTTTGGACTTCAGCTGGGTCATGCTGTGGTCATTCAATATTATGATACTGGGGTTCTTTCCCTTCTCTCTTACTTCTGGTTGATGATAAAATCACTTGTATGGTATATGTGCCTGTGTGTGGCCCAGGCTGGGCTGCTGTTTGGCAGGCCTTGGATCATGACCTTTTGCCAAACCTCAGCAGTTGCTCTTGGGGAAAAAATGTAAACATACAACCAAATTTACTCTGGTTTCTTTATTTAGCTGATTGTATGTCAATTCTAGTTGCAATAAGGCTTCAATATGACAAACTTTTTCCTAAATCAGAAAATGGAAGAAGTCAATATTTTAATTATAGTAATTTTGTAAAAAATACAAGTGAGAGGGAAACAAATGCATTCTCCTAACGTAGAGGTAAGAATTTCAAGTGTTTAACAATTGACATAAATTTATTTATTCATTTTAATGCCATTAAAAGATGTGTTCAAGGATGACAAGGAAGAAAACACCTATTTTGTTACATCAGAATTATATGAAAACATTATGGAATAATACTAATTACTAAGAAAGTGCCAGAATTGTGGGTAGTGTAATCATCTACAATTTTCTGAGAATATCCTTACTAAAATGACCTACCTAATTTAAGTGTAATTTCCAAAATAAGGAGACCAGATGTCTTGTTTGTGACAGTGTAAGTGACGGACACTTTTCCTTGTAACATTTTACCTTCTGCTAACATTACACTGGCCTTTTTTCTTTCTGTAGATGATAGTTTAGGATTATGCTGGTTTTTCCTATGTGGTTACAAGTCATGGGGAAACAGGGCAGAGTTTCCATAAACTGGAACATAGAAGGTTTCTGTAAATGGCAGGCTTTTTGTCTACTTGCTTATTCTGACTGGCATTAAAACTCACCTGTCAAGATTTTCCCACTCATACTGACTATTTTATATTTGTTCTGAGCTGTTACCACAGTTGGCTATATGAACTGATCACTTTGCCTGATTACAACTTGCAGAACATTTAGATAAGTTGTCAGTTAATACAGAATGTGTGTAATTGATATAAAGATTAATTATGAAAACTGTCATTTTCCCCTGCCTAAATTATGAATATTTACATATGAACTATGCTTCTTAAGTTGTTTTCAAATGTGTCCAGTGTAAATCTTGGGAAAAATCATCATAGATCCAAAAGATTTATAGTATTAGGTTGAGGCTTTTGCTTTGTTTGTTTGTCTTATAAGTTTTAAGAGTTCAGCTGTTCCCACGATGAAAACAGTATCCTTCCAATCTTTTTCATGTGGAGTGACTTCCGCAAGTTAAGGAACTTCCTTCAACCTGAGTAGCTACATATTTAACATATTGTACACAAGAAGGGAGTAGACACAATTTGTCCCTGTAAGTTGATGTGACTCTGGAGTAGAGGGTGCAGAAGCTTTGTTTAAACAGTTTGGTTTATGATAAGGTGTAGAAAATTCACAGTTAAAGAAATGGTCACAACTTCTTGAGCAGATGAAGACAGAAGAGAGATTAATCTAGTAACTTCAGCTGATACCAGGGAAATAAGATGAAAATGTTTGACTATAAAATATAGAAGAAAAACCCTAATGCTTCTTCCAATTCTTAGAGACTTCTTAAAGTCTTTTAGCGTTGCAAGCTGGAAGCTGAACTTGACTGTTAAAGAGTCTGACTCAGGTCTTCATAAGACAAATCACTCATGAACGTCATTGCTATAATGACATGGGTGTGAGACACAAATTTTTGGAACTGTATTCAAGAGATCTGCATATATTATTCAAAAAGTACAGAAATATTTATTATTTTGACTTTGAAATTAAAATGTATCCTACCGAGAAATAAATATTTGGGATGACGTCTTTCCTTATCCAGGGCAATCACAGGTAGTGAACCCAAGTTTTCAGCTCGTGTGCATTTTATCTGCAATAAAATAAAAATTCATAAATAAGATTACTCCTGTGACTGTTGATACATCCATACTTTAGGCAGAGTTGTGCAGTGTATGTGTTGTAATTCCTGGGAGTGGCCAGTCTGAGGAACAACACTGATGTTAGTGAGCACTAGTTGTTCCCTATTGCAAATTGTCAGAAGATGAGCACTGACTGTACAAGACTTTACGGTATTTGTCTCCTAGTTCTGCTTATCTAGTTGCACTGAAGGCACTTCCTTAGGGTTCACATCACAGAAGTCTTTGAGACAATTCAGTAGTAAATCTCTGTGGGGACTGAGCTGAGAGCAATGTCATGGCCCCAAGCACTGTGTCAAGAGCAGATGAGATTACTAATGACAGTGAAATATTCTTTATCTGTGAAACAGCCAATCCTCTGGATTGTCAGCAAGTGCAAAATGAAGCACCTATCTGACAAAGATGAGAAACTGCCTGTATTTCAGAACAGAAACATAACCTGTCTGTTTGTCTCACATGCCAACTGCTTTGCCCACACTAGGTGGAAATGAGACATTTATTAAGTGTAAAGTGCACAGCACAATGAATAAGCAAACTAAAAGGCTCTTGCTTTGCTGACTATTTCACTAATTCATTGATTAAAATATCTTTTCATGGGGCAAGAATGGTAAGCTTGTTTCAAAAGTATATATAGGAGAAGAAGAATTTTAAAAAGCAGATTTTTTTACACATTAAACCATTTTACTTAGAAAAATATGTTTTTATAAACTGCAGATGATGTAACATTTTTGATGCTACTATTTAAAAGAAATTCTTAGTTTTAGCTAAAACAGACAAAGGTTAGAATTCCATCACATTTCACACTCCTCATGTATAACAGTAGTAAAGTAGATAAAGTGATAAATTGCTCCTCTATTATGTCTCTCTAGAGATCTGAAGAATAATCTGATCAGCACAATTGAGCCAGGGGCCTTCTATGGACTTTCAGAACTGAAGCGCCTGTAAGTATTAATTCCATCTGAATTATTCTGAAAATTGTGTTTGTATTGACATTTCTGTCCTTGGGCAACTCAAATACGCCACCAAGCAATAATCACATAAAAACTCTGGCTGTAAAATAGAAAATCACACACTCTGCTTTTTACATTTACCATGTATTTTTCTTCTTCTTCTTTTTCTTTCCCTTCTTTCTTCCATTTCCTCTTCTTTTTTGCCTTTTCTTGTTTAAAATCATCAATTTGCTCTCCAGTAAATGTCCTAACAAGCACACCTACAAAGGTAAAAATCATCCCTAATTAGTGACTAAGCAGATGATGTATCACTATAGACATTAAATAAAAATAACACTAAGCAGTTTAGATGTGTGTGAACAATGGCTTTTCCTACACTAATATTTTTCATTATGTAAGGTGTAGTTTGCTTTTATCAGAGATCAGATTTATAAAATACATTATTAGAAAGGAAACTTTGTCATATTGTACAATCTGTCTACCATTTTCCATAACACCCACCTTGACTCTGCTTGATATTTTTTATTTCCATCATGGTTTTCTAAGGAAACAAGAGCTTACGCAGTATATCCTCTCTCCATCATTCTTTCATTGCTCTCTTTGAAAACATTCTCATAGTACTTTCACAAGAATTGGCTGATTTTTACATTTTAAAGGCTAAAAATGTCTAAGTTGCTTAAATTCTACAGTTGGGTTTTTTGCTTCTAGTTACCAAGGTCTACAGACCCTCCTTAGTGCTGCTCAGCCTAAGGAGAAGTGAGAGGAACCCTCTTTTAATTATAATTTTCCAAGTGACAGCTTCCAAATGTCCGTGCCCTGGGTAACTAGGCCATCAGCACACGCCAGGCATTTTCCTAGCCATCATGTGTGCTGTCTTACATTTGATGAGAAAGCCTATGAGAAAACAGGGATTATTTTAGTGACATGGGAAGATTTAGATGAGAAGGAGAAGGAATGCAAATCCACAAAAAAAAGAAATTTACAAATCCTTTTTTGCTTTGCAGTTAAATTCCCAAACCACTGTGTGCTGGGAGTGCTGCACAATGTTTCCATCTCTGATCATGCTACTAGCTGTGTTTTCTAGCACCAGCCTCTCCTGTTTAGTCTGTTTGGGTAGAAAGCAAATTGCATAATAATGATGGAGTCAGAGTTGCATGTACATTTTTCATACAAACAAAAGCATTAGAGTTGAAGCTTTCTTGCTCACTCTGTGTACAGTGATAACAATACAATGCAACGATAAAAATGAGCGCTAATTGTTGCTTTGGACGCGCACTCTAATAACACAACCCTGACCTCTTGTGGGAAAACCAGGAAACCTGTGGAAGTCATGGGCTGCACATCCACAGACTGCACAGGTAGAGCCTTTAGGTCAGCCAGGAGAGATGAGTCAAGGGAGAGGAACTCATCAGGCATTGGAAAAGAGAGAAGAAAAGACTCTTCAGCACAATAGAATTGGCAACGTTGAGTTTTGTCACGCTAGATCTCAAAAAACCCTGTTGCTGGTATGAACAAATAACACTGGGAGCAATCTAGAGACAGAGAATTGTTTATTTCCTGGATTGCCACATTAGGTACAAATTTGTGTAGTTTTATAGTAAACAAGAATATATCTTCCCTCCTTCAGTGTGCAACTGTTGGGAAGCAGGCAGTAGAGCAAAAGGAAAAATAGTGTGAACTCCTGTTGAATACTGAATGCAGTAATTCTTTTAAGATAATACATTCACATCTTTATATTTCCCATGTATAAATGATGCTGAGAAAAGCGGAAGCTGATGGAATATGGGCAACTGCAAGAGATATGGCTATGGCAAGTCAGACAGAGAAGCCACAGGCTGTCAAAATGTTTTCTGTAAATTATATGGTGAACTGTTATAGGTTGTATTTGAAATGACAAACTGAATTATTTCAAAGGTTTACTCAAAAAGGTACACACAAAGTTAATGGAAATTGAAAATTCATGAAGCACTAAAATTATGGCATTTGGACTCAACACAGGAGAGTTCTTTTTTCTAACGTCAACTTTACAAGGCCGCATTAGTAAGTTAAATGTCTTATTCCCAAAAAGGAGCACCAGCTTTTTACATTATGAACTGAATTGTGTTTAATGTAACATGTATTAGTCTGCAGGAAAGTGTAGCAAGTTGCTTTTTCTTTTTGCTAATTTTTTTTTTTTAGAAAACATATTTTACAATACAGAGATTTCAGCTGCTGCCATATATCTTTGGAAAATAACACTTATTGAAGTAAACTTTGGGAAAATGGTTTTTATCCTTTCACTTTGTTAAAAGTACAGTTTTACTGTGTGCCATACTTAGAGAAATATGCACTTGTGTTTATTATTTTAAACAAAATTTACTTTTGCTATCCAAATTATGCCCCACATTGTGATGCAATTCTTCCATAAATGTTCAGACTTTGCCTAGGCAGAAGTAAAGCATTACCCAGACAGAAATTCTGAGTATGTTCTTTTTTACATCTTCTAATAGAAAGAGATATAGATACATATATATCTATGTTTTGATGTTCTTCTTAAACTTGCATTTTTAGATTTCCTATGTAGCTTTTATTGGGGGAACATAAAGAATAATGCTAAATGAAATTGTTGCACTATATTGTATCCTTACTATTACCTCAGCTGTTCCCTACTTGATATCCTTTACAAGCAATTAATGAATATTTTCATTCTAATGTGGTGTTTCATCATATACTTGTACGACAGTATATTCTTTGTCTGATAGAAGATGACTTTGTAGTGAAGTCTTTAGAGATTGCCTTCGCATTCCATCTAATTGGATATGTCTCCATGAAAGCAGTAACCGGATTTGTCAAACTGCAACCTTTAGTCTTCCATTTGATTAATTTAGTCTTCTCATGTATCAATAGAAAAATATGGAATCTGCACGATGTAGTAAAAGATCAGAAAAATGCCTTTAATTCTAACACAAAAATATATTTAGATCAATTTTAAGGTTTTTTTAGCTGTATGATCATTTAAATCCTTACATAACTGCAATTATTTTAAAAAAAAATTTACTTGGTAAGAAGGAAAATTTGGGTCAAGGTTGAAAACGAAATACATAAAATTCCAATGCTATTTCAGAGTCCCCCAAGGGGCATTATTCATGTTGTTACCACAATATAATTGTTTATATCTATCTTTCTTTCCTTTCTGTATGTTTTCTGCACACTATGTTGCATGTATGGCTTACACAGAAAACATTCCTTCCCTTTCTGCAGGCAAAAGTTATGGATTATAATACCTTTTACTATTTGTGCTTTCAGAAAGCCACAGTATTGCTCTTCAAAGAGCTTGACAAGTGCTTATCAAAACTGACCTCATTAGCTCAAAAATTAATTGCCTTCTGGTTTCTGTGATTTCAGCAAGAAAGGATGCTGTTAATTAGATGAAACATTAGTAAACAGTAAAAATATGTCCATTTTGGCTGAATATTACATGCAACATATTCTTCTGAAGTAAAAAAAACCCAGGTGCTAATAAACCAGATCAAGAAAATTCTTCTATTTATAATATTTTTTGCTTTTATTTGCTACATATACAAAATCCCATTTTAATGCAATTAGAAGCTGCAGTATAATTTGTGGAATATTGCTCAGTAATGTTAATATAAAAGTTGCTAAATCTTTTTAATTCAGTTATGGTTCATTATGGGAAAAAGTTTTATTTCTCATTTTTCTCTAACTCCTGAAGTATTAAAAATAAAAATGCTGTGTGTGACTATGTAGGTGTGTATATTAATGAGACAGACTTAATGTTTCTTGAGCTTTTTGTTTGTTTCAGGGATCTTTCAAATAACAGAATTGGTTGCTTAACGCCAGAAATGTTTGTTGGACTTAACAATCTTCACAAACTGTGAGTATAACACCATTTTTGTTTTAAACAGAAGAAATCTAAACTGTCACATGACTGACCTGAGTACAGTTGGCGAGAAAATTACATTGTAAGAAAGTTATAGGTTTTGTACTAAAAAGTCCATCTCCTGAGCCTTTGATTGTGATGAATTAATACTTTAAATGTTTTCTCTATTTCAATTGTAAAATCTATCAGAACTGCAAAGAATTAAATTTCATTTCCACATATAAAAGAGGCTGAACATGACATTTCTCTTTGAATGCATTTCTGCTTGCATGTCTAAGAAACAATTAAAGTAAGTTGGCTGCAAATTTCCTGGCTAGGAAGGAGACAATTCTTAAGAAGGATCCTTGTTTAAATGGACATTTGGCCAGGCCCAGGAGGGCTCTGTATCTTCTTTCAGATCTGTCTTCATTCCTGAATGAGAAATAAATTCCTATGCTTCATCACGGTGTGTGACAAATCCCATACTTCATTTTCTTTCTCTCCAGCCAGTTATGGCATTTCCTTGGACAAACAGGGAAATGTTTCTAGAAAGATATGTCATGAGGTCAAGATGGCACCAGGTAAAAGGCTGAAATCTGGCACATTTACTGATCACATTAATGACAGTAAATATGCCAGGTCTTCTCTGATGAAGACAAATGAGAACAGATGATGGGAAGAGCCTTAATAGCATATGATGAACAGGTGCAAACTGCCCCTCTTTCTGCTCATCTCAGATGATGTGCCAAATCAGGCAAGCCCAACTCACCTATTGATGGTTTCTCTGTCTGCTTTGGTTGTGCACAGTGAACATGACTCTGACTATAAAGCCAGATTATCTTGGAAGGTAAGTTTGATTCAAAATGGTGAAGTCACATTATTAAAAGGAAGGTGTTTCTAGATGCTAGGAACAGACTCAGTAGAAAATCCCTGCTCTATCAGAAAGGTCTGAGAGTTCCATTCACAAATCTTTAAGACCCCATCTTAAAAGTGAATTAGAAGTTCAATGCAGAACCTCAGTCATTTGGTGGCAAAGAGCAGAAATTAATTCCCAGAGAGTGCACAGCCATTGGTCTATGACAGTGTTGGCTGTACAATTCCTTTTCCCTGAAGCCCAGGAAGGAATGTGGCAGTATATCTGCACATCCTTCACAGATGCTAGAGATGTTGGAAAAAGGCACAATGTGCAGGCTGACTGCCCATAGTTACTGTGCTGATCAAACCACACCATTACAGTTTCTTCTTGTACAGATTTGCCATATTCCTGCTCTTTCTAGTAGCCCGAGTACCTCTCCTGCCATCAGCAAATTTTTTCTGAGCTGTAGGAACCAGAGAAGGGCTCACCAGTTCCCTCTACACAGTCATTAACACTGTATTTTCTTGAATCCCATCTTTTTTTGGGTCTAACTTAGATTTCAAAATAGGTGTAGATCCAGAGCTTTCTGTATTATTTTCCTTCTCATGCCCCAGCTTATAGCAAAATTTTGAATTAATTAAGTGTAGTTCCAAGTGACAGTCTAGTAACATTTTTCACTTTGAATATTGTTATTTAAAGAAATTACTAGTCCTTTCATCTTTGGGAAGGTTCATATCTTATTGTTCTCTTAACATTGACCAAACCTTGGTTTTGTTATGACCAGATTTCATGTTCACATTCTCGTAATTCTTTGAGGCAGAGTCATTGTTGAAAGCTCTAAATGCAATCACTCAGAAGACCATTTCTGCAGAGCTCCAGTAATGTCTCCGTCCCCTCCCTTCCATCTTGTCCATTACCTAACCGTGTCTTACATTAAATGCACTTACCAGGTTCTTCACGCTTTTGTGGATGTTATGTCCATGCATCACTGGAAAAAAATTATTATTCTGATAGCTGGAGACCTGTTAGTCTGACCTCTTTGTATTTTATGAGTAAGTATTTAAAGAAATAAAAATGGAAAAAAAATTGGCAAATCAGAAGTTGGTAAAAAATCGATATGCATCTACTGACGGTGCATCATATAATCATGTAAAGAGATCACTAATTTTCTAGACAAGATAAATTATTTCTTGGTTTTCATATACAGCTACCATGATGCTATGTAAACAGGAGAAAATAATTAAAATTTATACTGGTGTTGTCATGTGAGTGGAATTAACGTTGCAGGCCTGTAGTGCCCAGGTATTTTTTTTTATTTTAACTGGTTCTGCGGATCAGTAGTCATACTGTAGGTGGTCTTGGGAATATGTTTTCTATAATTTTCTGTATGCTTCTCCCATAAATACATATAGTCCGAATGACCAACTTCTGACTGAACAGAAGAGAAAATCATAGTAATGTGATCTATTTAGGCTATCTGCTACTATATTTAGGCTATCTACTACTAATACCTACTCTTTATTAATCTGTTATAATATAGTAGTATTGTTGAAGTATCTTTTGCAGCATTTCTTAGCATGCTTTCCAAATTTTAACTTCAATTCTTCCTGTCACTTTGCTAAGTTTTTCCTGTTCATTATCATCTCTCTAGTTCTTTGATCTTTTAAAATTTTGGATTTTTTTTTTCAAGATTTAAGATTTGGTTATTGAACCATTTCGTGTATCTTTTATTTTTCTTATTTGGGTTTTAAATTGTCTTTTTACTACTGACCTAATAAATGGGGCCGTCCTGCATTCCAGTTTATGTGGTCTAGTGTTTCACTAGATACTTCTTTTTTTAAATTATCATTATTTCAAAAGTCTGTTCTTTGGAAATCAGAGGCTTAATAATAGTTTAGTCTACATTATCCTTTCATCTGAAGTTCACAATTGCTATGGCAAATGCTACAACTGCCTTGCAGGGGTTGTCCTTCTTACCAAACCAAAGTCAAGAGTACCACTACTCTTGTTGGGTCAGTGATTATTTTGTGAAGAAGTACAGCCACAATCCCAATCAAGAGGAACTGTTCCCTGCCATTCATATATCACATATTCCTTGATCTCAGAAAGCTCATATAATGTCATAATGCTGATAGTAACTATTTGAACTGGGATCTCAATTTGCCCCTGGTGTAAGAACTGGTCATTGTTTGGGGACTTCAAGCTAATGACATCTGATACTTTTCTGACACTAAGTAGCTTTGTTCCCCTTGGAAGTTCATGCAGAATCATACTTTCTAAACGTGTTTAAAAGAGAATAGGTCTTAAAAGACAATAGCAACCTTTCTGTTGCTACTGATATCTCTGAGTTATGTTTACTTGCCATTTCAGGGGTATGAGAAAGCTGTTCCCTGGAAAGGTTATGGAGAAGCATTTACTTAGTGCAATATCAGTGTTTGTAACAAGGAAAAGATGACAAGTTCTTGAATGTGGAACTGGTTTCCTAACCATTTACTGAAGGAGCAGTATAAAGATATATACATGTGTTGATTTGTGTTGATCATGCTAATGAGAGCTCTCCCGTGTTACGTTAGCAGAGATGAACTACAGAGGCATCTCTGCAGGCTGTTATCAAAACCAGTAGGGAGAGCCGTGAGTCCACTGCAAGGAGCAAAGGACATAAATCTTTTCATGTGCCTTCTGTGAAGTACAAATATGGGATTTACTTCTGCTGTTTACAAGCACAAATGCCAGGTGAAACAAAATAACACAGTGTGTTTCACTCAATCTTGTAAATCTAATTCAACTGGAAAAAAAATGGAGTAAGAGCTAAAAAATCAGTTCTAGGCCCAAACTGACACAGTGTGGTTTAGCCCAACAGTGTGATACATAAATCTAACCTGAGTAGGGTAAAGGTATGTTCAAATACCTCACTAAAATAAAGGATGAGGACTGCCTGGGCTTTCAGGGATAATGCAGACATTCTTCAAAGGGCTTGGTGATTTTGTGCAGTCTGTTTTAGAACAGGACAACCTATAGAATTCTTGAATTAAGAAAAAGTTAATTAGTAGTATCATCTAGTATTCTTTGTAAACATTCAGACACACGGAAACCACAAAGAATTGTAAACCTCTGGATAAAGTAGAGAAGACTTTTACTCCAGTGCAGTCAGAATGTGTATGTTGGTGAATAGAAATTGAATTTGAAGTTACTAATGAAACCTAAAATTTCATACAGCCCCTGAAATTACTGCAGCCGGTGGCTTGTGATTATGTTCCTTGAGATTGATCTAATTTTTACATCTTCTTGGATTTGATGATTTTTACTCTGGAAAATGATTTCAAAATGCTTTCACGTCATATGACAGGTGCAGCTGGCAGTTCCTCAGTATGAGAGTAGATTAATTACACCTTCTAAGATACTGGTTTAACTTTATTAACTTAATATATTATTTTTTGACTGGGTTTCTGCTTTGATAAGGTGCATGTATTCTAACTAGGAGTGACATAACTGAATTCAACAAATCTTCCAGATCTCCTTTGGACCCCATGTTTCTGTGCTTTGCTCCAAAATTATGTATGCAAATATATTTCTGCCAGATAATGGAGCTGCTATCTACATTAATTCTGTTTATATTTAATCTAAATATTAAGAGATGTGGAATGCTGGGATGATGCTTCTCTGCTGATATACTTTTCATTCACTTAGTCCCCCATAATTTAGTTTTTCAGGTTTCAAAATGCTACAGGCTTAAATCCATTTCAACAAGTAGGTACTACTTGATCTTCCCTTTGGAAGTTCAAACTCGAACTTTCTCATTGCTTCCAGTTGTTTGATTAAACTATATCTGATGTACTCTTCATCCTGATTCTGAATCATCAGCAGCAGTTAGCATTGTGATAATATTGTACCATAAATTCTTGTGTGACTTTTTTGATGTCATTGAAACAACTAATCACTTTGTATGGTGCCAGAAATCAAATACAAAACCACTAACACAGTTAATCAAACAGACGCCATTTCATCACCATTTCAGCAAATATAAGAAAATGCACACTGTAACCTGCCCTCCCTGTATTTCTGTTGACATTTTGTACACCTCTTGTCCCAGTTTTCTTAATTTTCTTTTTTTTTGCACAGATCAATCTGTCACCCTTGCATTCACCTTTTGCTTTTTAATGCTGCTATGAGAGGGAAGCATTCTTTATATTCATATACTCCCGCTTCTACCTATATCCTGCCTCAAAATGATACTTTGAGACACACAACTCTTTCTGACTATTCTGTGGCATTTGTCATTTATATTAAAGCTTTTGGCAAAAGTGTTTTATTCATTTCTGTGAAAGCACAAGTATTTGGGATATGAAAAAAATAAGTGTAGGGCATTATAAGTCAGACTGAAATGTTTTACCTGTGATAAAACTGAAAGCACATCTTTGTGTTAATGTAGTAAGTTAATGGCATAGTAAGTGCTATCAGCTTTGGAGTGCATTAATTAGTTATGTTTGAAATGTTTGCAAACTAGGTGTTAGAGATGTTTTTAGAACAAATGTCCTCTTAAATCAAGCTAGAGTGGGTTTTTAGGATATCTAAAATGGAGGAATTTCACAACATTACACATTTGGCAATATTTTAATATATGATGTAACTTATGTGAACTAAAGAACCAGGTATTTACAGGGTGCTGCATCAGCTCAGAAATGCATGAGTTATTTGGGTGATTTGAGTAGATTTCTGAACTTTTTGTTAAAAAACAATCTATTTCTACTGTTGGATATTCAAACATTGTAATTACGTTTCTTGGGCATAGAAATGTATTGCCTGATGACTTACACAGCCCTGTGAACATGATCCTAGTTTGCTAATTATTAGTAGTAATATGAAACTTCAAAGCAGGTCATTGCCAGAAGAATATGAAAAGCTGACTTGCTGGCTTTCCGCTGATTTCACTGTCCGGAACACAATTATTCCAGCACTCAGCAAAAAGGGATTCTGTAGGAATTCTATAACCTCCTGCAAATGGAACCCAAGTCAGGAATTTTTAGGTTTGCATGGTGTAGGTCAGTTCTGGCTAGATATCCTGGTGGTTTTTTTAGGACATACGGGAAGGTCATGGATTCAATACACAGCAAATGGGCACCTCTGGCAGGTGCTTAGGTACATCTGCTGAACCCTGCTGTGTACACTGTGCAAATGACCTACAATTTGTCCCCATTTCCTAAAATATTGACCAGACATAAATCTTTCCCTTGGTCCAAATGGAATTGCCAAACTTCAGTCTTGGTGCTCTGTTTGTTTTACTCTGTGAAGCCTGGCAAGCTGTTTAAAGGGGAGGCTGGGATTTTCATCAGATTGGAAAAGTCTCTGTACTGCAGTGGGGTAAGTCAAAGGACAAGACTGGGCAGATTTCTTCCCCCATCCTTCAGTTCAGCATGATTGTCCTCTGTCAGTAAGTTTATGTTGCTGTAACTGCTTTCATATTAGTGGAACCACTTCTGATTTACTTCAGTGTAAATGTCAGGGTTATCTGTTTCTGATTTAGTCTTTTCAACGTCTCAGTTCACGGAGCTGCTTCAGCATATGCCTTATCAGGCCTTATGTCCAGAAAACACATGGGTAGGTCCATCTAATTTTAGGTAAAAAGCTTTACTGAGTCTTTGAAATGCTCAATATTTTTAGTTTCCTGTTGACAAATACAGACTATTAAAGGTAGAGAAATAGGTATCTACTAGCAAACATTCATTTCCACCTTTAAACATACCCATACTTGAAGAGGTACTTGAAAGTTCTTCCAAAAGCTTTGCACTACAACTGTATAAAGTTGCAGTGTTAAATAAAATCTTAAAAATCAGTTCAGTTATATCAACACATCCTCACTCAATAATTTCACTTAACGTTGCTGAGCCAGTTTATTTTTAAACTCTATTAGCACAATTTTGCTTTAAACTACCACAAGATTTTGAAGTATTCATTTGTATACAAAAATGAGATTTGTTATTTCTTCAAGAGTGTCTTAATGTAATTTATAAATTAGCAACATTTTCTCTTCTTTCTTGAATTCATTGATGCACATGTTTCTGGACAGATTTCTGTGGGAATCGGGGTTCTTGAATTTTGGTCTTCCTTACTTTGATTTCTTACCTGGTTCAGATCTTTTGCAGCTTGATAGACTTCTCACTGCTAGTACATTGCTACTGATCTGAATATGAATCTTCAGTTTAGCATGCATTCTTTACTTTATAGACAAAAGAGAAATAAAATCAATAATTATAACAACATCTTTTTAAATGAAAAGGTAATAAAACAATTTTCTTCGGCAGTCTACCTTTTTTTCTATATGTAAAACATATCTCCAGTGAAGAGCTCTGAAATTTCCCTGACAACTGAAATTTTGTAACCAACCTTGAATTCAAACATGTAGTCTTCAGGCACTGGACAGGAAAGAAAATATATCATTATTTCAGAAGTAGGTAATTCATAAGCTCTGAAATGTTAATCTTGGATATGCACTAATTTTTAATTTTATGGGTATAGAAAAAGACAGTATTACTTAACAATTAAGCATTTTATTTTTGTACTGTGAAGGCACTGGCAGAGAAATACTGTTAAACTAAGTAGAATTGAATTGCATCTGTTTGCAAGTACTCAGTCTAAACCATTCAGCCATCAAGACAAGAAATAGTGGAACAGAGAATAAAATGGAAATATCCTTAGTTTAAGGATGGGAAAGATCAGTTTGTCTAAAGTCCTTTGTAATAAAACTATTTGTGTAGTTACTTTGAAAACTCATTACTGTTTTAAGGAATTGCTTGAATTCTTTGGAACATTAGTAAATTAAGACATTGTTTTTGTTTCTTTACCTGAAAGTGACGTTTTACATATACAATAAATATACAATATAGGTCTCTCTGACTAATTATTTTATTAATATTTTCACTCAAATTCTAGAATATTCTGTTTTTGAATTCTATTATATTAAATATGTAGAAATGCTGTGAAAATAAAACAAGTAAAAGTGATTTGATTTAGATATTTCTGTCACCAAAAAAAAGGAACGTATGAATGTTAATGTGTTTTTACTGTTGTCAAGAAAGGAAACTTCTTAATTAGCGTCGGGAAAATTATAGTCTATAACAATTTTCTTTTCTTCTTGTATTTGTTATAACTAACTGTAAATTGCTTTTTTTTCCTAGGAATTTGTCAGGGAACATTTTTTCAAGTCTCATGAATGGACTTTTTTCTGAGCTGCTAGCTTTGAAAGCACTGTGAGTATCATTCCTTATGTTCCTAAATCTGAAATACTTCAGAAAGACATTAGAATAATCATTACAGAGTTGAATATGGGTTCAAACAGGATTGTTTCTAGAAATGCATTCCAAACATAAAATCTGCGTTATTTCGTTATACGTGTCTGTCTCACTCTTGATGGGCTGCAATCTTTACCTGTTGCAGGGAAATGGGTAACACTCACAACTCAAACCCATTCCTGACTAGCCCAGTCTAGCCCTCCTGACTAGCATCCCTTTTTGATTTTTAGACTTTATTATCTTATACCTTTCCATGGTTTCATGTGTTACATCATATTGTGACTCTAATTACACAAAACCAGTAATGTTAAATATTTTTCCTGCAATTATAATAATTCCCAGTTACTTATACTAATTGTACCTGCATGAGATCTAAAAGTGAATACTGGATGGTTCCGTAGTCAAGTTTGTACTTAGAGGGGTTTTTAGTATTTGAAGGTATGTAATAGTATGATTTTCTGCAGTAACACATGCTCAGATTTATTTCAGCAGTCAGTGATACTGTTCTGTAACCAAACCCAGAATTTTTGCTTAATATTGGGAAAGTAATTAACAGTGGGACGACGCATATTGATTGTCTCAGAATATCTTTTTATTCATTCATACATCTATCTAGAATTAGTTTTCTTTGGAGTTAGATAATTTGAATCTAGCAGGAGAAAGCATGTTCATGAAAACTGCATGCGTGCCAACTGTGGTCATTCTTTGCCTTTCTAGACATTTCAACACTGATTCACTCATTTGTGACTGTAACCTCAAATGGGTCTTGCAATGGGCCAAAAATGCTTCAGTCCGGATAGCAGAAGAAACAATTTGTGCTTACCCCAGTGCTTTACATGGACTGTCACTTTATAACCTGAAGGAAAACCAGCTGATATGTGGTGAGTTGTATTCTCATTTAACATTGCAAATTGGAGTCCAGAGAAAATATTAAAAAACAGACTTCCTTATAGGCGCAAGAAATTCAGGTATGCGACACACCTAAGAATGAAAAAAATTACAAATTTCTTACTTCATATCTCAAGAACACTACTACCCTGCAATGTATTCAGTAATATGCAATTATGACTTAAAGCATTTAACTATGATGCTGTTTCTATTCTACATTGTATACTGCATGAAACTGAGGATTCCTACAGGAATTTATATCATATTTCTTTCAAGTTATATATCTGACAGTGTGACATAAATGTCAAATTTCATTCTTGTATTTTTCATTTTTATCAACCTGTAACTATATGTTTTAGCACTGCTTCCTGGGGATGAAGAGAATTTTTACAGTGAGCTTCAGTTAGGCGATTCCTGAATTTGAAGATTTAGAAGTGAATCACTTTTTGGAGAAGCTTTTCCACCATAACAAACATGATGGATATGGTGTGAGGGAGAAAGCAAAAAAATATGAATGAGTAAAGAAAATTAATTTCACACTGAGCACTGTCTAGCAATGATCAGACTAAACCAGAGATTTTTGAAAGTATCACATACTGCAGGAGAAAAGATAATTGCCTAAGATGATGCTGGTGGGTTCCAGCATCAGAAGTCTAATTTCACACATGATTGATTAATTGCAGAATCTTTGAATCTTTGACTTTCTTGAATGACAGAAAATTGCTGAGATCATGACTTTGATAATGTCTCTTGCAAACAAAAGGAGAGTCACACATTTCTCTTAATAACAGCAAGAGGAATGATGTGTGTTGCTAACAAGTATGTTCATAGCAGAAGAGAGATCAGAAGTTGACTGGAATGATATACAGAGATTTGATTTTAACAACAAATACAGATGTTTATGAATTGGGAAAGATGTGAAAGGAATGATGTGAATACTGCCTACAGGTGGTCCATCAGCTGAATTGGTGAGGAAACACAGATAGGTGTCTGGAGGCAAGTAAGGAGTGAGCCCTTGTGAGTGAAAGGCAGAGAAGTTTCCAGGGAAGTTTCCAGTAGTCTGTGTTACAAAATCTGCAATACTTCTCAAATATCAAGCTTCCATTTTATAGAGAGCCAGCATGGGCAACTTCACAGAGATTCATTTCCCAGCAGGAAAAGTACTTCTTCTGAAAGTGCTGGAATGATCAGAAGAGCCATTAAGGACTGTTAATTGGTATTTCCAGGTTACAAGTGAATATGAACCTGTGAATTTTACAGAGGAAATGAAAGCAATTTCTCAGAATTTAGTACTTTAATTCCTTAACACACCTTAGGTACAGAATTTATAATGCCCATCTAGTTCTCACTGCTATTTATAATGCCCATCTAATTCTCACTGCTGTTTTTAATGTCCACAGAATACTTTACAAGGGTTGTAATGACTGCCAGTAGCTTGACTCTGCTTCCAATACCCACAGAGGGTTTTACAGTGGTTATATTTGCTGAGCCTTCCACCAGCTCTGTAATATCTGCCAGGTACTTCATGATGCTCAGAGTATCTGCTGGGTAGCTCACAGTGCCCAGAACATTTAGCAATTTCATTTTCAGTAACTTAATTTGAATTTAGGCATAATGGAAGGCTGTCTGGCACCAAAATTATAATAGCTATTGAGAATGATTTATAAATAATATGTGTTGAAATATGCATAGAGTTGATCAAATTAAACATATCTTAAAGAAAATAATGAGTGATTTAAAAATTAAAAACTTCTGCATGTGAACATCTTACATACTGTGAGACATATTTATAGTCACTGATCTTCCTTTTACATGCTAAAAGATGTCATGAGGTATTGCAGTCACAAGATGAGCAAAGAAAAGAAGAATGAAAGGGAAAAAAACAAAAAGAGGAGAGAAATGGGCAAAGATTTTTGCAGTCAAATTAGGAAATGAACCAAAAAATCAAAGTATGTGGATTCTGATTAGCTACAGGGAGTGGTTTGCCATCAGCTTTTTAGTTTTATTTTATATTTTGAGGCAAGAAAAAAAAATCATCTTTTGAATTTCTTCCTGGCAAATCTTTCTCAGGCATCTGCTAACTCGCAGTAGCCAAAGTAGTGAGTTGCCTGTTGGAAACAGTTAAAAACCTGCTTTAGGGATTTTTATGAGCTAAGTAACTGCACAGTTTTAGAATTCCCAGGGTTCTGCTTGCATATTTCACTAACAGCTTTTAAGAGCTACTTAAATCTTCTTTAACAAAATTCTCCAACTGTCAGAAACATTTGGTTATAAAACAATTCTTCACAATGTTGGAAATAAGGCTGAAAAGTTAGTTTGATGACAGAGGATAGTTTTGCCTTTGTCTTCTGCCTTAATTATGAGGTACTGTGATGAATTCATAATGGTATGGACAGAATATCTTTCTGAAAAATGGTTGTGAAATTGGCTTCATGCAGTGCCTTGTTGCTCTTTCTCCATGACTCCAAAAACTCCTAAAAGTTTCTCCATGACTCCAAAAAGTTTCTCAATTTCCAGGAGGAAAATTGCATTTTCCTGAGTACCAGTGCTATAAGTTCCACCTGAGGTCTGATAGGAGTCCGCGATTTTTGCTGGTGCTCATCATCAGCAGAGATGGATTCTCTAGGCCAAATTCTTCAGTCAGGAAAGACCTGTATGAGTTTTTGTCTTAAGGATATTATGAAACATTGCTCTTAAAGATGGGGTTTGATTATTTATACTGATGAATGAGATATTAGAATTTAGTTTCTCAGTCTCAAAACTGTATTGATGTTCCTCAACTAACAACACTAAGAAGTAAAAGTTCAGTTGTTCTGCAAATTACAATTGACATATAACTCTGAGTGTTTTTCTATTAGAAAATGGTGACTCATCAAAACAGATGTTTGGAAAAGTGCTGACTTACTTGTTTCCACCAATTAGATTTTATTTAAAATTTAGAAAGTAGTTCACATTAGTATCAATAATATGTTGATAAATGTTTTGACTAAAATGATGAAAATATTTACTAAATATAACCAAAAAAATTGCAAAGGTCAAAGTATAAAAACCATTTAATGGTGCTTTAAGACTGATTTATTTATTTCTACCTCAAAGAAAATGATCTAATTCTCCTGGGCCAGAATGCTGTTTCTTGTACAGATCTCCTACAAATTAACATTTTGCTTTTCAAATATACATATGCTCTACTGATGTTTATAAATATGAGACCATATTATTTCCTTCTTTTAATTAAAAAAGAATTTGCTTGAAAAGAAAATATAACAGGATATTGATGTCTTTTTTTTTTGCTTAGAGTTTATTGCACTAATACATAATAAATTACATTTTTATTCTTTATCATTATGCATTTTTTCCTGCAGTGAATAGATTAGTTTTGTTATTTTCTTGGTGTCAGTAGCTTTTCAGGTTTGTGTGGTCTGCTGTCTTAATCTTGGTCATGATATTGTTGCATGGACCTGTGAAGCAGTTCAAAGAACTAGAGGTAGTATCTTGTCAGTTCTTGGAAATCTCAATGTAGAGAAGCTGCTAAATTTTTTTCAAATCATTTTGCTGTACTCAATCAGATGGTTTGCTGTGTACACTTTCACATCACTAAATTACAGCCCTTTCAGACAAGCTAGTTCAGCTGCATGACCCCTTTCCTGTAGTTGTCCTTACCTTTCCTACCATCTGCTGTGAGGCAGTCTGCCAGAAAGCTGCACTAAACAATCTTGAACAGTCCTGGATGGCTCTCAGGCCACGTTAGCAGAGCTCGTTCTGGCCCTTTGCATCTGGCCCGTTCATGAGATACTGGCTAAACATAATCCCCAAAAACTATGTTTGCCCTTTTTCTCTTGATTGAAAGCTATGCACAGATCTTTTCCTTGGAAGAAATGAATTGTTGCTTCTGTCTTTATTATGGTTCTGCATCAAATGTTTCTGTTTCCCACTTCCTTATTATCTGTGTTGTACTGAACGGGAGAATGTCTTCTTCCATGTTGACCTGCTTCAACACAAGGACTGTAGGACAAGACTTAAAAGAAGTTCTAAGATACAGCATTATACCTTCCCCTATACTCTGAAAACCCATGCTGTTGCAACAATTGCAATCAGCAAGGGCAACTGGAGACAGTTAGTAAAGCTAGTTTTAATGCACGTTCTTCTTATACCATCCTCAGCGAAGAAGCTTGAAAGGTAAAGGAAATATTTATAAGCACAAATGTTAGATACATTAATCTAAGACACAGTCTCAGGGGAAAATATGGTAGAACTAGAACCTGCAAAGCACAGAGTAATGACAATTACAGAACAAACTATCTCAGCTGAGTAATTTTCCTTTCTTGTATTAACATGGCTGAGATAGCAGCTGATTTTAGGTACCCTCTCATCCACCACAAATGGACGTAGGGTGCTTCCCAACCCTCAGGCTCCTGTTCTCTGAGGTGGAGTACCCAGAGCTTCAGTATCCAGAAACTTGGTTTGAATTCTCTTGCTGCTCTGTGTGCTTCACATTCATGAAAATTGACTGTAGGGTGTTTCACACCAGGGTTATTACATTATATTATTTTGAAAGTATGTATTATGAGAAAATGTGTGTTCTGTCCGTGGGTAGTGCACCTGTTGGTTGTGATCCACAGAAATGTAGTATTTACATAAAACTTATAGTGAGAAACTCATCATTTACTAATAGCTTTAATAGTCAATTAGGACTTTCATTAGGGATGGCAAGGAATGAGCACTCAAAGTACAGAACTGGAGTTTTATGTGTGTAGGATCTGTATGGTTAGGCTTCTGGCATGCCTTAGGGGCTTCTACTGAGAAGAATGTTAACACTGCAGAAGAATAAAAATCCACCTTACTGAAAGCAGATATAAGAAAAGAAGACAATAGCTATAAGTTCTGAGTGTCCAACAGTGTTTGAATTATTACTCAGACTCTGAATTCTGTAAACTACCTTAGTTTAAAGTGTTAACTCATGAGTGAAATTAGCAAGTTCTGACTCATAAAATATTATTGAAATGTGAGGTTTGGGGTATGACAGACTCCCTACTTAAGAGGAACAATTCAAAGGGAGGAATAAAAATCAAAGAGAGAAATCCTTTTCTGACTTCTGTATTCTGCAATAAAATTCTTTAAATGTTTCATAGAAAATGTAAATAATTTATTGAAAGGGAGGAGATATAGTTGTTAGGGAATTGTTTGTACTTAACCAGCACCTTGTCTTTTGTAGTTTGCCTCACTTCACTAAGAATCAGAGTATCTGTTCCCCTGGAGGAGCAGAGTCAGGCACTTTTTGCTCTCATGCTCTGTACCTGTACACACTGAAACTTGAGCAAAGCAAAAAATGAAGAAAGCACATTTATAGTCTTTATGCTTTGATTCTACTTGTGTTCTTAGAGATTTGTCCATTTTAACATTAAATTTCATACATACAGAGGGAGGAAGTACTTTCATCATTACCTACCTTCTGTCACATTTCCTAATCTGCATTTTCTTGCTTAAGTGTCAGCAGAACACTAGGGCATATTTCTCTCAGGCCACATGCAGATCCCTGGTCTATTTTTGTAACTAATTTTTTTCTTTTTTTGCAATCTTACCTAAAATACCTAAAAATTCAGAACATTCAAGACATTTTAGATCAATTAGAGTAATACCATGGGGAAAAAAGACAATGTTTTCTTTTTTATACTTCCTCTATAAAGTACTCTCATTTTTTGAAGCAGCTTTTTCCTTGACATAGATTCTTAAAACACAGTGTGGCTTTAAATGTCTTCTCAACAATGATGGAATAGTGTTGTTTTAAATGTTATGTTTGTGGAAATGTCTTTATAATTTTGCCTGATGTAATTGCATGTTGTTTCCCCTTCACTCCTAACAAAGTCGGTATCCACTGTCCAATAGCAAGAACTTTGAAAGAAATATGTACTTTTAAAATGAGGAGAAAGGAAAAAAAGATAAATAGATACTGGGAAATTTTATCTTTGAAAGAAGACTTTTTCAACATTTAAACTTAAGCTGAAATCAACTGAATGGATTCGGCCTTGATCTGTCAGTTTTTAAGAATACTGTCAATTGTTTTGTGTTAGGGATATTGATTGAGAAGTGAGATTTGAAATTCTTTTTTTTATGTGGTGCCAAAAATTAAATATCTACATTGCCATTCAAGTCTTAAAATGAAAAATATATATAGATTGTTCTTAAAAGTTTCCTTTTCTATGTAGAATATATTGCAAGAAAAAATACAGGCTTAAAATTAATAAGAAGTATTTTTTCTTCATTTATTTTTCTCAGTGTACACAAAACTTTTTTTTTTTTTTGTCTCATTTGATACTTACTCAAACTTAGAGATGGGCTTGAGATTATGGTTTCAACCATTTCTTTCTTAATTTACCGGTCATTCTTACTACATTAATGTAATGTAAATCGTGAACTGTGGGGGGTTTTCAGTATGTAATAACTGACTAAACTTGAAATCTCAAGCAGGAAGAATGATGGATTAATTATCCAGATTTAGATTCCAGTCCTGCAGTTTCTTGGCAGTCCAGAGGTAGCTTGCTGCATTCATGTGGAGCATCATTGTCTTCAAGAATATGCAGGATCAAGACTTCAGCTCTAATTCTACAAGGAGTGCCTAATCATATGAACTGGTCTAATTATGTTGAAATAGGAGTATTCACACTAGTAACCTTTCACTGGATTAGGTTTTGCAGATATGGATAGTGATACAATTAGCAGTATTTAAAACCTCTTCCAATTACTTTTGTTTTACAATGTTAGCAATTCTGGATTTTTTTAATGACAAAATATGCATAATAGCAGAATGTATATAAATCAGATACTGTAACTATATATTTTGGCTCTTTCAAAGAGAAATGGGATAGATTAATTTTATGTCAGAGCCAAGTAGCCATTTTGTTTATCAGAGTTGGTTTCCAAGCTATCTTTTGGTAGTGTGAAATGAGCAATGCTTTAACCTTTTAGCTCCGGATTCTAGATTTCTACTTCTAATATGATCAGTCTCAAAGTGGGGGGGAAAAGGAATATGTTGCCCTACGTTTAATATTAAAATTATTATCTAAGTTGTTTAGTGGAAATTTAGAATCCTGCTGCAAGATTGGAGGCACAAAATTAGTAACAGTTAAATCTTATAAATGTGAAATAGCAGAAGTAATAAAATGTTCATTTGAGGGTGAAATTTTATTACTACACGTTTTCTTGCATCTGTGCTCACACAAGAAAATCCAGTTCAACAAAAATTTTCATCCCTGAAATCTTGCCAATTTAAATGCTGGAAATATACCAAATTTGTTTGTCTCCCCATAGCTTACTCTATACTACATTAGAGGTTTTTAATGTACAATTGTGTCTTGTTTTCTATGTTGTCTTTGACTACTTGTCTAGCATGCAAAATAAGTGAAAGAAAATGTAGTCGTGAGAATAGCAGTGAAATGAAGCCTCTTTAATCTTCACACTTCTGCCCTTGAACACTTGAGTGTCCCTATCCAAAAGCCAGTTGTTCATGAGCAAAACAACAGCAAAACAGACTGCCTTGACTGCAACCTATGGAGCATCCCTGAAGATGCATTCTTTATTCTTAATATGGAAATATCTACGTTTAGAGACTAGGGTTAAATTTTATACTGGTGATTTCTAGATAAAATTATATAAGCTTTTCAACTATGTTAATATTGTCCAGTTAGCAATGTTTATTAGAGTTTGTTGCAATTAATGTTAATTGTTTGCATAGGAAAATTCCCTATAAAGCTTCCATCCTAATGGTCTCTTTTAATTAAGTGGAGTATACCATAGTGATATTTCACATTTTTATAGCACATTTCATCAAAGAGCACTTTCTTTAGTTTGTATAAAAATGGCTGCTGAAAGCTGCAGTTTCTGACATTGTCAGCTGGGGTGAAAGGAAATTTAATATTTTAACAGAACTGTCACTTGTTCAGCATTTCTTTTATGAACCTTTACCTTTTTTTTTTTTTTT
>VZRZ01001071.1:372462-426459 GCA_013398175.1 Climacteris rufus
TTTTTTTTTTTTTTTTTTTTTAAGCATTCTGACAGCATAGATCAGTACTCATGCAACCTGCTGGCCTCTGGGTAATTAGGGGCAGTCACTGACACTCTTGGGACATTCCTGCCACCATCTTTTCATGATCTGAGTGTGCAGTAATGATATGAAAATAAAAAGAAGGCAGCTGGATGTGTTGAAGTTTTGGAAAGATGAATGCTACCTCTGCAGTCATGGGGTAAATTAGTATATTTATTTATACCCGTTGGAACTATTGCAGTGGGTCCAGAGGAGAGCCATGAAGATGATTGGAGACATGGAACACCTTTCCTGTGAGGAAAAGCTGAGGCAGTTGTGGGTGTTCAGCTGCAGAGGTGAAGGCTCCAAGACCTTAATGCATCCTTTCAGTACCTAGAGAGGGTTTATAAGAAAAATGGGGACAGACTTTTAGGTAGGGCCTCATTCTGGCAATAGAATGAAGAGTAATGGTTTTAAACCAAAAGAGGATTTATTTAGATTAGATATAAACAAGACCTTTTTGGGGGTGCTGAGGGTGGTGAGACACTGGCAACAAGCTACCCAGAGACGTAGTGAATGCACCATTCCTGGAAGCATTCAAGGTCAAGTTGGATGGGACTCTGAGCAACCTGATCTGGTTAAGGATGTCCCTGCTCATTCTAGGGGCACTTGGACAAGATGACCTTCAAAGGTCCTTTCCAACCCAAACCATTCTACAATTCTATGATTTTGTATGGCTGGTTGCTTTACCTTGCCCCTGCTCAACCATTTTTTATTAACTGCAAGCTGTAATGAGTGTGCAAAGCTGTGAGCCAGCCAGTTTGCTTGCCAGAAGGGTAATTTGAGTAATCAAAATCAGCTTTCTAACAAGTGGGTTCTGACTGGTGCCAGTGAAGGTATTTGTGTTGATGAATCTTCCAATACCATAGCTGTCAATATGTCATATGTCTTCAAGTTTCAACATATGGCAAGGAATCAAATGCTCCCCAGCTTCTGAAGTAGAGTTCTGAGACAATTTGAAAATAGGAAATTGAAAAGTTGCAGCAGTTTTATTTGATCAGAAAGAAATCAGTCATGAGAAAATCATTTGTCCATTCTTTTAAATTTCTATGCCAGTGCAAGACAATGCAATTTTTGAAATGTTTAATTGGACTAAAATCTTGAATTTAAAAGCGTGGAAATCTTTCAAGTAACTGTTACCATTTTACAAATTAAAATGTTATGATATTTGACATGTATATTATATGCTTTTAGTGAAAACTATTACCTCTGTTTTTTACTGCCTCTACTTTCCTATCAAGTAAATCACTGCTATCATCAGTAAATAAGAAAGGATTTTTTCACTGCTTCCTCACTTAAAATGGTCATAATTGACAAAAGACACATCAGTCCCTAGACCTGGTGCAAAAGCAATAATTTCTTTTTACAGGGCCTTATAAATCAGGAGGCAACTTCTGTACACAGAGACAGGTTAAATAATTTTTTCATGGCAGGAAATTCCATCCACCTGCAGAATGCTGGGTGAAGCCTATGTTACTTGGCTTAGCTAAAAGTGATTAAATTTGAATTGTACTTTTCCCAGCTCAGCCTTTCCTTGTTTCTATGTAGGTATAAATTATTATAATTAAAGAAATCAAGTTATAGAATCCAAGTGAGTCTCAGAGACTCATCCAGAATTGTGATTGTAGCTCATTTTGGCATATTTGCACTGAATTTAATCTTCTGTTTTGTAGATATGGGACATCTCCCTGAGGTTTGCTAACCCACGTAACTGAAGCATCAGCAGCAGCAGATTGTGAAAGCCTGGGCTCACTGTACTTCTAACCTATGATAAATCCTTTGTTTACTACTGCTGATCTCCTTTGATGGCTTTACAGAAGCTTGCAGGAGTAAAATGCAGTACAGAATTTGTAACTTTAAGTAAAACAGCATATGTGTCAGAAGGCTTGTTCTTTGGTTAGTGGCTACCATTTCAGTGTACCACTTAGCACTACCAAAGAAACACAACCTCGTAATTTAATTATAAGATGCTGGGGAGGAAAACAAAACAAAATGAAAACACTACTTGATGTTTCTGTCTGAAAAGCGTGTATGGGAGTAAAAAGGACTGATAAAATGGTGTGGAATATGTCTTGCCATGCCAGCATTATGAAGCTGGTGGAAATAAGAAGCTGTTACACAAACAAAACCTCCACTTCTAATGCAGTGAGTGGTAAATGAACATGATGCAAAGCTTTCTTGTCCCAAGCCCAAAAGACCTACCTTATTCTGCTGTGTTTAATACATGTTGGCATCTGTATTTTCTTGATATTATGTTGAAATTGGAGGCAGGCATTAAAAGTTTATTAAAACTGAAGCTTGGCCTCAGTTCTGTATTCATTCTTGACTTCCTTGGCACATGGTGTGGTCTGTGACCTTCTACACCAAACGATTCATTACTGCCAGCAAATTTTGCAATACAGAAACTGGCGTTGGTGTGCTGTCACCTCCCCTCTTGGCAGAGCTGGCCTTTGGAGCAATTCAGATCATGCTCTTCTCTTCACTTCCATTGAGTAAATATCAACAGATATACTTTGCAGTGTCAGCAATTCAGATTTTTAACTAATGTTTTTTAATTTGTTTTTCCTCATTTTCATCTGTCCTTTTTCTTGGACTGATTCCTTTGCTTTGTCCTCACTTCCAGCTTTCCCCCACTGTGCTTTCCATGCACATTTCTTTCCCACTGAGACTGTATACAAATATTAGAGCTCTAACTCACACTTTTGTCAGCAGGATGTGCCGCACTCTGTAGGCATACTCAGTTCAAATAAAAAGCCCATTGGCAATACAATAAATCAAGTGATTAACAAGAAGCAAAATGCCAACCTCTGCCTTTTTTTCTGTCCCAGAAGCTTGTGGTACACTGTAGCAAACTGAATTTTCTACCAATAAACACCAGTCAATGGTGTATCCTGAGATGCGAGCGCTGTACTGCTGAACTGATGTGTGGGCAGCCAGTAGAAACCTGTGGATTTTACTGTTGCTGGCTGTGTAAAAACTGTTGATATCAACCAAAGCCAGTTAATGAGGACCAGGAAATGTATAGCAGAGAACTGTGTTTCTGGTAGACTGAACAGCAGAATGTGCTGGTGTAGTACCCAGGTTTATGCACTTAGTAGCTGTTGAGCTGTAGAGTTGTGCTGCCCAGGTTGTAGGTTATGCAGCAGAAAATGCAGCAAAGGTGGCTGGAAGTGTCACAGTACCCTGTGCTGGCCATGTTGCCTAATGACTTGCCAACTCTCTGTGGTGTTTAGACAAATCTGTTGCATGGGCCAGCTTTGTGCTTAGAGATTTGCTTTTGATCATTCATCCAGAAGACAGTAGTGTCCATTCATTGCAAGTGGATACATTCTAAAGATAATAATGCGGTACTTAAAAATGTGACTAAAATATGGTAGAAATGAACTTTAAGTTATCTTTTTTACAAGCATTTTTGTTCCACATATGTCAAATGACAGCAGTATTTCCTTCAGATTCTTCTCCTTTCCAACTTCTAAAACAAAAATGGTCAAAATTAGAGGGGAAATTAAAGTATTTTTAGAATCTCAATAACTGAATTGTAAGGAAAGTACAGGAAATACTTAATGTGTATACTTAATACTTAATGTATGTGAGAAAAATTATTTTATAACTATATTAAGGGCACATGCATTGAACATTTCCTTAGAGCTTCAGTACAGCTTTCTATTTTTCTACTTTAGCTAATTGTTGTTAAAATAATTTCTATTTTATTTTTCAACTATTTCAACATCTTGGGGCACTGCATGCATTAAGATGTGCAGAGCTATATTCTCTGTGAGAAGGACTCGAGTGATAACCTAATTTAGTGGTATTTGTGTAACCTGATTCCTTCTCTATATGTCCTCAGTATTCTAGTCTAGATCCAATCTGAAATACAAGACTAGATTGCATAAAGAGTCTGGCCTTCAGTCAACAAAACCTTCTTCTACCGAGGAGTGAAAGATAACGAAAAAGATGTAATTACTGTAATGATGGGTTAGACCTTTAGATTCATGCTGCAATCAGTGATTCCTGTGGTGCTCTGCTGCAATCACGGTTTAGTGCTGACTGGAGAGACAAGACAGGTAAAGACTGTAAAAGACTCCATCAGCTCTTGATCTAAATGCCTATGGAAGAGTCACACATCTCATTTGCAGATGATGGTACTGGCTCCAAATTCGAGGGCAGCAGAATGAACTGTCTAGGAAGGAGCATCTTGGAATATTTTTCAAGTGTGTAAAAACTAAATAAAATCCACGCAAGTTACTCCCTCCCTTCTCAACATACAATAGTAATTTTTTTTTATGAGGCTGTTGTGTCTGCCATATATACACATACACAGACATAAATCAGAGATTATATGTGTTTAGTAATCCCAATTTAGTCTTTAGTAATCACATAATCAAAGAAAAATATTTGGTTGTGTAGAGATATGCTTGCCAAAGCTGTTATATATAAAGTGCTGTCAAATCAATGCCAAATTCATTCCAAATACTTCTAGAATTTCTTTCTTCTTACTTTATTCTCAAAGTCAAGCTTGAAAATGTGTGTACAGATTTAATACTTTTATTTTTATTCTGAATTTGAAAGATTGTTGGATTATGGGCTTAAAATAAGTATTTCCAGCTGATGCAGCTCCACAATAATTTTATAGCTATTTGCGATAAAGCGTATTGGTTCTAATCCTGAAACTCGTATTAATGCAATTAATCCTCATAACTGTGAGCTGTGTCACAGAAGTCAACTGGAACTTCTGCATGAGTAATAGCTGCAGAACCAGCTTCAGACATTTAAATCATTGCTATCCCTGGAAAACAACTGAGGAGTAGCTTTGGTATTAATTTTTTTATGTGGACATCAAATAAATTAAAAGCAGATGTTTTCCAGAAGTACTTATGTGTACCTTCCATGGTCTGCAAATGTCATAATCCATAAAAAATGTATTGTTTTCAATGTGAAAATGAGTTTTCACCATTATTTATCAATTTGGCCAACCCAAATAGGTACCTTCTTAAAGCTGGTCAGGAGGATAACCTAGCATAATGGTATGTTTAATTCCAAAGGTGTGTTTAATTCATTTTGCATCTCTGTTGGCACATAGAAAGATTTGCAGAGAAAAAGAAAATGAGTACACTGTTGATATGACTGATCAGTGCAGTAAAAAAGTTTTCACTTACTTAGGATCATTAATTGACAAATCCCTTACAGAACACCTCATTCCCACTTCATTTCTGGGTTGGTGATCCCCAAGGGAGAGACCAATGCTAAAGGCAGAGATAAATTCAAGAGTGATAATGTTACACTTCATCCATGTGCCAGGCAAGTTATTTAAGTTGACTTAAAGATATTGATACTCTAGTTCACACTCTTCCTACTTCATAGCCTCATGGCACAATGTGTCACTCACTGTATGACCAAAGCCATTTGTCTAGATACAACATCCTCTGTTAAAAATTACTGTATCCATGAGAAATATTTTTTTCTTGTGAGTACAATGCATTGCTGTTGTGACAGTATGCTTAAATATCCTACGTTTTGATAGTCATTCCATTAATTTTTGGCTAAATTTGCACTCCATATCTTTTCCTCATATTCTATAATTGACTTCGTAATACAACACAAAAATTGTAACTTTCTTGAGAGAGAGATTCTCTCCATCTTTTAGTTAAAAACCTTTAATATAAATTACTGAGAACAAGGCTGCAGCTATTAGGAATGAGGTATTAATCTGATTTACCTCCTCTTCTCTTAATTAGAAACCAAAGGTCACATAAAAGTACCATGTATGGTTCAAGGAATTTTAGTAACACATCTTTGTCTACATGTGATAGGTGCAATCAAAAGGTAAATTACAGGATGGGTACACAGGGAGGGTTTTCTGAAAGCTGCTCTTTATAGTAACAGCAGACTTAAAACATTTCAGTAGACAGAAGTTAACCCCTTAATTCTCTGTGTGCTTCTCCCAGACAGCAGTAGCACATATTCACTTGTGTACCAATCTTGTGTACTATCCTGGGCAGTGTTCTTCCTCTTTGTAAAAGCAGAGGTAATCCCTCTTGCTGTTTGCTTAAAGCAGGTAATGAATATACCATTTAACACTTAAATACTCAAACAGAAACAAGGCCCCAAAGCTAGGTTTGTAAGTGCAACTTCTCACAATTTAGGAGTTTCAAAGACAACACCTGAATGACTTACAGGAGTGTGTTAGGGCGGGATGCTGACTAAGCAGAGGAAAAACACTTTTGGTTGTCCACAAATTTTAGCAGTTGTAGAACCAGTGATTATGGCTTTCAGTCTGGATAGGCATGGTTAAGTTCATCTGTATTTGTTACGGGCAACGGAGGATTTTGAGGAGAAAGTTTAAGGAAGATAAAATGGTGAGCAGTGAAATGGAAAAAAAACGGTACTTGTCAGAAAAATAGCTGTTTGAGATATTTACAAGTGGTGCAAGTGTGGAAGGGTGATCTTTCAACTGACAACTCTGTAGGATGGATTGATATTAATGATGAGAGGCCTTTAGAAGAAAAATAAGGGAGAAGATCTAGCTTTAAAATCCTCTTTCCTCATCAAGATACAATGATAACTGTGGTGCAAGACTGAGGCCTTTTGTCTAAGATGAGACTGCAGAGTGAAGTTATAAAGTGACCCAGGCTCCATGAATTGTTTTGGTGTTGACAGCTGAGGTGAAAAGGCTGTTCAGTAGGAATTGTTGTGCAGGGTGCTCGCGGTAGTGTGCTCATCAGTCATGTTTGTGAGTCTTTATTATTTTCATTACCATTAGAATTTTGTGAAACGATAAAAAACTATCAATACTAGTAATTTTCTTCTGCCTTAAGAAGACTATATCACAAAAAAGTAAATCAGGTTTTCCTTTTTTCCTTATTATCCCATAGAAGATTATAATCTTTCTTTAGACGCAGAGCTTCTATTTCAGTTATTTTTTACTTAAATTCTCTTTTTCAATTTTCTGTTATAAATTTAAAGATACAGCATTAATCTCATGATACAGAGAAAATACTTTGCAGAAGTTGTCTTAAGGTAGTTTTGAGATCTAGAAATGAAAATGGAAGAAAGCATATACTCTCTAGGGAGACTTTAGGATTGAAAATAACCTTCAATCACAGTCAAATATATAAAATAAGGGACTTTCATCAGGGCCAAAAATGCATATACCCTACAAATTTGCAATGCTGTTTATTTTTTAATTGTGTTTAGGCATTTGGTTTTGTGATTATGGCAGCCAGTTTTTGTAATAGTCTCCTTAGAATATGCAGTAGTCTCATTATTTCTTGGGGAGAGACATAAGAGATAAAATTCATTAAAAAAATATGGTAAAACGTACTCCTCTTTTAATAGATAAAAAGAGCTACTTAGATAAATATTTAATGTTAAGTAATTATCTAGAGAGTAAAGATGACTTGTGGAATAGGAAGAAGGAACAGGGAAATGAAAAGTTATAGGGACAGCTGAACTTTGGGGGAAAGTTTAACTTTTATTAGTCTTGTTACTATCCAGATCTGAGGCATATGAAGTAGTTTAGGCTCTCTAGGCAGTAAGTTTCATTCTGGAGCACAGTGGGCATTTCATTTACTGACAGTGAAGTGGTTTTATAAATGTTAACTGAAAATATATCAATAGCTGTATTTTTTCTCTAATTGGAAGAGTAATTTTTGTATTCTGTATACTTGTATAGTAAAGCACCCTGACTTGAGAAGGAAGCTGGGTTGGAGCATCTCAAAAGATCCCTTCCAACCTCAACCATTCTGTGACCTGTTCCATTTTCGGTAGATATTTTGGTAATCCTGTAATTATCTGGGCTCACACCAGTGAAAGAAATGTGATCTCTAGAAATGACAACATGATCAGATTGCAGTGGGTAGTTAGTGGTCACATCTTTTATATTAGCATTTTAATGTGAAGATCTAAGAAGCTAGAATTGTATACAATTTGTTCACTTTACAATATTCGTAAGAGAGAAATTAATGATGACTTTTTTTCCCTATTTTTATTTTGTTTTGTTTTCCCTGCAGCTGGGCCACTGGAACTTCCTCTTTTTGAGCTGATCCCATCACAGAGACAAGTGGTTTTCCATGGAGACCGCTTGCCATTCCAGTGTACTGCAACTTATGTGGACAACACCACCCAGGTCCACTGGTACCACGCGGGGCGCCTGATCGAAACAGATGAAGAGAGCGGCATCTTTGTGGAGGACAGCATCATTCATGACTGCTGCCTAATTACACGGTAACATATACCCCTTGTCACAGTCAGGCTTGCAGGCAAGAGAACAGATTCAACACATGCAATAAAACATGCATGTCATTAAAACATGCACCAAGAGTTATTTTATTTGAAGCTATTCAATTGCATGCTTGAATCTGAGCACAGAGGTAGAGATTTCTCATGGCTACGATTGGCTGTGGTTTCAAATTGTACTTTCTGTGTCTAAGTATCCAGATTTGATCAGCTGTGGGTTTGAAACAGATATAACCAGTTTCTTAAACAGTAAATCATGAGAAGAATTTGAACTTAGAATAGCTTCAATAGCATATGAAAGTGATTTACAGCCAAACTGCTTCTTCCTGACACCATCTGGAAGTCTGACTTGTGATGGACTTATGAAGAACTATCTATTTAAAAGGCTTGGACTAGTTTTTGCAGGTTCCAATATACTAGATCCTATATTCTTTAGTTAGGTCATCTCATTTCTGTTTCTTATTAAATATTTCTCAATTCTCTATGACTTTTACCATCTCTGTTCCTCTGTACTTGAGAGACACGGAGATCTACAGACACATTTGCTGATGTAAAAAGTGTGAGAGAAATGAGGTAGAATAAGCTTATATAAAAGAAGCAGAAACTAATATTTGGCAATGACTGTATTGCTCCAGTTTTGCTTCAGTTTTCCTTTTAAATTTATTTAATAAATTACAAATTTCAGTTTTTATTTTTGGGTTTCATCAGAGAGTATTGGCTTGTCGCTAAAAGCTGCTAAGTTGTTGCACACATCCTCTTGTCCTCTGCCAGTTTCCATCATTGATCAAAAAGAGAGTCAGATTCTATGTGCATGTTCTGCCTTTCTCTTTGTAGAAGATGGAGTGAAAATAGCTATGCTAATTAGCTCTGAATAATCATTAACATCTTTTCACTCAAACAGTTTCTATTAATATAATTGACCTGAAATGCTTCTTGAACTATCAAATAGAAGTTATGAAGGGAGTCAAATTAAATCCTGTCCACTGGGGTCTTTTGGCTTTATTAGTTTCATCGACTCACTGATTATTTGACCCCTTTTGGAGTCCTGCAGATCTAGAGGCGTAAGATCTGACCTGTTCTCACAGCTACTGGCTTTCTTCTAGTATCAATAAAGAGAACTATTAGACCAATTAGTACAGTAATGCCAAGTGCATGAGATATTATGAAACTGCCGAGTCACTTAAATTAAAACACGTTCTTCCCTTTTCCATTATATCAGAATTAAAAGACATGCTGTTAATAACCTCATTATATTTTTCAACTGAATTATATTTTGCACTGTATATGCAATTTATAAAGCATAGTAATAAACTGAAATAAATTGTCTAAAATTGTTTTGAAACTAGCTATCCTTTTTAAAAAGCTAGTTTAGAAGTAGTTTAACTGATTTTTACCTTACATTACTTATTGTTTGCCAGACTGTAAAATAAAAATCATTTTCTACCATAGCAATATTTTAGTAAGGATGGTTGGTCTCATGCCTACCTCGTTTACTGTGCCATTTAGTAGGTGACCTTGATGCTGATGGTGCAGTATGCATTGGGATGTGCAGTATGCACAGCTAGTCAGAAAAAATGTTCTTTAAAAACGTCATCACATTTGCTGTTATAGACTGGAAAATTACTTTGACTTGCCCAAATTATGTGACACAGACTGTTAAAATAAGAGAAAATATTTTTTGAATAAAACTCCAAGTCTTTAAACAGCTATTTAAAAGCATGCAACATTTTAATTTCTCATTTATTTGCACAATACATGGCAATACTTCACAAGATAGAAGGGCATCGTGAGTGCATTTGCCATAGAGCATGGTCAAAATGCTAATACTCAAGCAGTTGTGCCTCTGCCTTGATTAAGGTGCTGATCAAAATTAACTTATTTAAGACATGAGAGACCTACGCTTTTGAACCTACTTTTAAAAATCACACTGTTTAGAAGCTGATTTTTTTTAAATATGAAGACACGTATTGTCTCTTCATGTTGAAAATAGGAAAACACGGGCCAAGTTCTGACTGTTAAAATTATCTTCAGCATTTCTTAATTTTAATCCCATCTTTATGACCATGTATATAAAATCCTAATTTATATAATTATTGTTAAAACAAATTAAAATAATATGTAACAGCATGCTTGTTACATGTGACAATAGTATGTATCAATATGGTTGTTACATGCTATTACACACTGATTTGTGATTGTTCTTAAGGCTAAATCATAGTTGTACAAGGCACTGAAACATCAGAAAGACTGTGCCTCCCTGAGGTTATCAAATGTTAAGTATAGGATTTGGACTAAAAATAAAGGTAACTTAAAATCAGTTCTTACAGTATCATATTTTGCCTTTGTATACCTACTCTTTACAGCAAAAGTCCACTGTTTGTGGCTTTCAGTAATTCCACTAAAGAACAGGCTTTGGTCTGTGCTACTTAGCAATTTAAAGATTTCTGTAGCTAGTTTTAAACAAAGAGGTGTAGTCATGTTCCAAAAGCTGCTTATTCAAACATTTTTAGGTGGTTATTTTATTTAGGTGGTTCCAGATATTTCTGGACATGGATTTACAACACAAATATCATGCTAAACCCTTCTGTTTTATTAACTGGCACAGTAGAAGTATAAAATATCTAAATGTGTATTTTTTGTCTCCTATGATAACACAGAATAAACTAAAATAAATACATTTTTTTACAATAATTAAACTAAAGTTTTGAACTGTATTCCGGTCTGTGACATTTTTCTTGGCAAAGAGTATTCCCTTATAGGAGATCTTGAGAAGGTGTTTTCAATTCTGCTGCTAATTTGCATTTATCATTTCTTGCCAGTAATAATAATATTTGATTTCGCTGGTGTTTAATTTTCTGTCATTATGCCCGTGTATAAATGTCCTACTCATACATGAAAATATACATGTGATGTGGGACTAATTTCCTATCATTTGTGAATGGATCTAGCTGAAATTGTTAATGGTGCTTCCATGATGACAGCCTAATTTCTTTAGCCTGGAATAATCAGTTTGATCCCTATAAGTGGCAATTCTAACTCAACGTATTCTATGATTCTATGATATCCCTGAAGCCACATAGAAAGAAGGTCATGTAAGATTCTCTGCAGCCCAGCATCTTTCCCAGCTTTCCCACTGTTCCCTTTCCATGTTTGGAGAAGCTAGCAGGACAATTATTAGAACATTAAACTAAACAAGGAAAATATTTTAGTTCTATGAAACAAGAAACTCCAAAGTGATACAGAGACTTTAGTGTTCAGGAAGTTTCTTTTTACCACAAAGAATACAATGACAATTTTGAAGTCTTTATTTCTGTTTTGTAAATACTTGTGTAGAATGTTTAACAGTGCTTATGCCCCAACAGCTGTAATAGCTGCTCTGGGAGCAGTACAGTACACAAGTGCTTCTTCTGAAAATATTAAACTGTGCAGAAAGTTAAGAACCCATAAAAAGGAGAGCTACAACTAGAGGAACTAACATGCTCTCAACTAAACCTAGACTAACAGGTGCTAGTATCAAAAGTTGTTTTCAGATATAATTTTTGTTGTGTAGATAGATTTGCTACTGGAAATACAGATTAATAGGACTGAATTTTGATCCCCTGGAAATGTTTTTCTGTTATAGTGTGTCCTAAGTATTTTAGTCTTTTAAAAATGATTGACAAAGCCACTCTATTTTTTGGGTTTTTTTAATTAAAAAAAAATTAAGCTTGAGAATCTGGGTTTTTTTAAACCTCTAAGTGCTTCCTTACATTGTGACAGTAGTCACTGCCAATATGGGATGGTCAAAAATCAATAATAAAATAAATAGTAATGTTTGAGATGAGAGGTATATGATTATGTGAAAATCTAAAAAATATGCAGAAGAAAGGAAGAATTTCAAATCATGGTCCACATGTAAAGTAAATATACTAGAAAAAAATGAAAAAGAAATTAAATGTGGGTTAAAAATTTTGATCATAATTTACATTATCCAAAGGGGAGGTGCAGTCTAACAATTTTTTACTTTTTGAAATTATCACTGCAGCTCTTAGTACAGAATTAGGAATTTGATTGAGATAGTTTCGCTAGAAGAATAAGGATTGTTGAAGATATGATTAGAGAAAGAAACTGATTCCAGGACAGGCGGTATCATGGCAAGTTTGAGATCCAGGCAGACATTTCTTTTAAGAAAGAATAAAATGCTTCTAGGGCTTCTCGGCAAAAGACAGAAATTCTAGGTATAAAAGGATCCAAATTATCCCCTAACTTTCCTAACAGTTTGTAGTAGGAATACATCTGCAAAAGGCATGAAGCAAGCAGTAGTGCTTTGGTACTGGGTTAAAAACTGTCTGAAAATCCCTGATAAGTGTGTTGGTAGGTTGGATACATAATTGGAAGTTCAGATATGTACCAAATTATGTCAGAATATTGGAGATACACTTTGCACAAGACTAACAAGATTAGAACAGATCCAAATAACTTGATTCAGAAATGCAGATATTTTATAATCACTTTGTGTTCTGCTGTCATGAGTATTTGGAGATGAATAGCTAAGGGTCATACTGAGAAACCCAGGGAAATAAGCAGAAATTGTTCAGTGCTGGTATTTTTTGGTTTACCTAATTGGCTCTGTTTGACCCTTAGCTGTCAAGGACTTGGGAAAGAAATGAAGCAAAATAACAATTTAAATTGTAAATCAAGATTTCCATATTATTTTGAGATCACTTTAAACCCTGTAGGCAATGGTCTACAACTCACTCCAGGCACTGGAGGCGGAAAAGAACTAGTGACAGATGTGTCTTTACCAGCAGCATTCTCATATATCAGATAGGAAGATAATATCTTAAGTTATTGCAGAATATTATGAAATGCCCAGGGTAAGGGTTTCATTATGAGATTAAGAGTACCTTCATGTGAATTAATTTGGAAGATTAATTAAACTTAGGCCTTTTCTCTAAAAATATTTCAATTACCTGAATAAAACTCAGTGACAGTTTTACTACTAATCGGAGTGGGGAATATTTCAAAGTACAACCTCTGAAAATACTAATACATTGAAAAGCAAAAGCAGCAACCATGATACCCTCTATCATTAAAGTAATAGACCATTACCTAACAGTTGTGCTGTGTCATAAAAACTGTAAGCTTAATTTGCGTAAGTGCTTATTGAGATGTGACTGAAAAATAGGTATTTTCACAGAAAATAGATGTAAGTATTTTGGCTGATAGAATTAAAATACCCTAGAAAACTAGTAAGTCAGAACTGTAAAAACATTTTGTTGGAGTCCTTGAAGAACTTTACGAGAATATGCTTTCTTTGGTGTTGAGATCAGATTAAGATGCCTTGCACTAAATTTTGACCTCTCACTTCCATCTCTGCTTATATCCAGCAGCTAAATATGGGTCCATCAGCCACAACACTGAAATGTTCAGTAATAAGAATAAAAATTGACACTTTATGCCCCACAAGGGAGAATAAGGGGTTTTGCTTTGACTTTTTAGGGCCGGAATGATTTTAATGTGGCCCTTCAAACAGCTGCAGTTACACAGCAGAGGACATGCTGCACTGCAGCAGCAGTTTGGAGTCAACATCTCAGGGCTGGTTTCTTTTGAAGTACTTTTCCTGTCAATGTCAATGTTGGATATAATTATACATTTTTTCTGAGTCCAGGCAGTAGTTTCTAAATCTGTGCATCATATGTGAGTGTATCAGAGCACTTATGACTTATGTCCAGAATCTAATGTACTTCTACCAGGTAAACCACCCTAAATACTGGTGAAGAGAAGCATTTCTTCAAAGCAAAACTTACAAGAAATATTAAAACAATAACTGGATTACTTTTCATCTGTTTCAATCTGTTCAACATTGAGAATGTATCATAGGGCATATTCCCATTAACATGCTGGGATTTCATGAAAATAGGTCCAAGTTTCCCTCTCCCTCTTTCTCTCTCTGCCAAATAAAAAAAACCCCTATCTTTAATTGTTTATGGTATTGTGATTGGGTGGCTGCTGGCCATCACAAAATAAATTTACACTGTTGGAGATACGTCAAATACTGAGAAAGAATAGAGATTGTTCCTGAAGTTCTTATATAGAAAACTGCTATGTCTAACCTCCTTTTTAGATCTTAACAAATTTGTTGCAGGTGAGCAAGTAAAACAGTATTCTAACCCTAATATACCAACCAGCCCATAAAGTATTCATTAGATAATTAATATCTGCATTTGTACCATGTCAAAGTAGTATGCATTTGACAAATTATTTGAAATTGTAAAATTAATGTAGGTAGGTAGTAGGTATTTTGCTTTGCTTTCTTTTGTGTGTTGTTTGGGGGGTTTTGTGATGATTGTTTTGGGTTTTGTGCGGTCCCAGTGGCACGTAATCAAATCATCAAGAATTGTCATAAGCAGACTAACATTTCTGAGTCATCTGGGAAATATTTCACTTCAAAAGCTTTTTATGCAATTTTGGCTATTGGTCTGATTGGCATGGTTTTATTTTTGTCTAAGAATCTCTGATAGTGTACAGATCACAGGAGTTATGCTAATGGAACAAAGCTTCCTCTGAATATAACATTGCAGCATACAGACTACATAAGGGTAGATGAAAGGCATACAGCAGGTGTGGCACCATTTCCCCAGAAGGCTGCAGTTGTATACATCCTGCAGTCCAGCAGTTTGCTGGTAGAACAAAATTAATAACAATAAATACATCTGAGCATCCCTAAACCTTTCACCAACTGACAGAGCAGCTCCGTGATAGACAACTGTTTCATGAAGTACTTTAAATAAGCTCTGGCCCAGGTGTACTCTCTTCAGATAGTTTATATCACTCTGCTACCACAGATCTGCCATCTGTCTGAAGGTTTCTCCAGCAAGAGAAAGTTTTGAGTCTCTAGAGGTGTTGATCTTTTTTTTTTCCCCCTCTCCCCGCTTATGTTCTCAGCTAGCTACACTGGCCTGTATTGACTCCAGGGCTGTGGGAGTATAAAGATAACTGCAAGCATCTTTATGTACACCCTTCAGTGCAGAACAGTATCTGATTGTCTCTAACTGGCAAGCTCAAGGACTGAAGAAAAGATCATACAACAAACCAAGCCTGTTGTGATAGATTGTAGAGCTATTTAGGTTTCTGGTGTAGTTTCTGAGGACGGTTTGGTAGAATCACTTTAGTATTAATGGCTTTTGTTTTCTCAGTTTTATGAAACAAATTAATGGCATATATGTAGGTCACAGGTACTTTGATATCCCCCTATAGAAAACACGTCAACTGTTGACTGTTGTGCAGCAAATGAATATTATGACAGTATTTTTGAACATTTGCATTTAATTTGAAGTAATTTGAGCAATACAAATGGAATAAAGTGAGATGGTTTTACTAACTGACATACACTCTTTTCTCCTATTTTGGAAGTAAGTTTTTCTTTGGTTTGTTTGAATTTTTTTCTGTCAATATATTGTTATTAAAACTACATCCTTTTCAACTCTTGTCATGGCTCTATCACGTGAACAACTTAGCTGATAGTTAAATTATAGAAGATATATGTTATAGCACATTACAACTCTTGGGTACTTATGTATGATATTAAATAGTAAGTTAAGATTTGTTTTTATATTCTTCAGAAGAAAAAAAGTCATGTGTATTGAACTTCCTATGTGTATGAGAGATGCTTTACACCTGAAAATATTTGCTAGACATCTAGCATAAAATGAGCACCAACTTTCATCTTCCTTTTCTCTTGCCGTTGCCTGGACACAAGTTTACTTCAAAGGCCATCAGCCTTCTAAAGCTGTTTCTTTCAAGGGTAAATAACTAATTTTGTCAGAGAGATCAGACCAACAATTTGAGTTCAGACAAGTGCCTTGATTTACAGATTCGCTCTTCATTTTCCGTGTTTTAACCTTATGTCCCCTGTGAAAGGCTGTATTCCAAGCAGCAATGTGCTCTGGAGACCAACACTCATTTTTTAAATTGCGTGTTAGTATTAATAATTTAAGGTGGTATGGATTGGATGCATGTTATGCAGACCTTCTGCCTGAACTGTAGAAACACATTAGCTATATTTCTGTCTGAAGAAGAATATGACAAAACCTGAATGTTACCAGTGTTTAAGTAATTAATTTTTATTTTCCTGCAGGAAGAGCAGTTGCTTCTTCCTAAATCTTATAGAAACTCAAAACAGACTTTAAAATATTTCTTGTGGAAAGCCAATCAAAATATGGTGTTAGTGTCTCTTCTTTATTTGTTACTCTGTTTCCTGGCATGAAAATGACTGCTGGGGCATACAATAAATGTCGCTATAGTACTACTTCAGGACATGGTTGAGTAACTTTGCATAATGAGACCTACTTCTGATTGTCTAATTAGTTACGCATAGCTGTAGCGATGCAAAATTATGCCTCAAATAGAAATCTATTGTCATAGGTTACTTGATTACATGAGCATGGCTTCTGCTTGTATTATGGTTCCTCTCTTTATAATGACAAATGCCATGGGCTTCTGTTGAATATTATAACAACTTATTCATGCAATTGCATCAGCTGTACATTTTAATTAATTTTTCAAAATGCCAGTCATCACTTTTGAAAAAAGGAATTCTACCATGCGTGACATTTCCTAGTACAAAAAAGAATCATGTATGTTCTCTTTTTTCCTTTCAATATTTTTACTGAGGTCACTATAATTTCAAAGGAAAACTGGAGAAAGCCTGCTAGTCATCTTTTTATCATCAGGCAGAAATCTTCATATTCAGTTTGCCTTGACACTATCTCATGAATATCTGAATTCATTTTATCATTATACAATATCACAGAATTGTTAAGGTTTGACAAAACCTCTAAGATCATCAAGTCCAAGTGTTAATCCAGCATCACTGTGTTCACCACTAAACCATATCCCCAGGTGCCACATCCACATGTCATCTTGAACATTTCCTGGGAGGTGGTTCCACCACTCTCCAGGGCATCTTGTTCCAACGCCTGACCACATTTTTCCTAATATCTAATCTAAACCTTCCCTCTGGTGCGGCTTGAGACCACTTCTTCTCATCCTGGAAGTCAAAAATTTCCATGAAATGCAGCAACTGTCAAACTGCTAAGGAGTGGGATGTGGTTGCTAATGTAGAGGGTGTAGGAACACCTGTTGACTCATACTCCATCCTTAGAAAAGATGCATAGTAGGGGCAAGAGTCTGTCATTTGTGACTTGATGTTTGTTAGCTTCTGTGAGATAGGATAATCAAGAAAAGATTACAGCCAAAGAAGCCGTCCTCTCTTCATTCTGTTGTGCTCTTCTCAAACTCCTAAATCAGTCCTGCCATGTTCTCAGGTTATGGAAGAGTTCTTGCCTTTTACCAAGACTTGTTGCTATTGCCAAAAGAGATCAAGAATGCCTTCCTGCTATGAATGAGAATCTCTGGGCATGCTTATATAACTGTGCCAAGACTTAAAATATGTGACTGACCTACTGGAAAACTTTATGAGATAGAGTTTTAAAAATCTATACCCAGGAAAGGCCCATTGTTTCTTTCTGGTCTGCCAGGACTGTAAAGTTGAAGTCTCCAAGGATTATAAATGGAGTAAATGCTAAAGGATTAAGTTAACTGCTCTTTTGAGTATTAAAAGACTTTTTTTTTTTAAATAATTCATTCTCCCAAATTCTCCAGAGGTATAAGATCAGTTTATCATTTGTCATATCCAGATGGTAAGTAAATGAACAGTTTCACCATTGGGCTTGCTATCCAAAATATTCCAAGAGGAATATAAATGAATGCATCATTTACAGCGGCCAGATGGCAATTCAGAAGACTATTTCATGATCTAGTCATTATATGGCATAAACCTATTCTGGCTTATTTTTTATCACCATCTGAAGAAAGGGCAATAGAAGATTAAAAGTGTGAGTGTTACTCATCTTTTGAGATAATTTACATCAGTGTTCAAGTATTGCATTTCTATCAGAAACAACACTGATATATCCGTAAATATTTGTCTGTGAATCTGGGAAACTTCATCTAGTAATAGGAGGTCTGTTAAGCAGCAGATAAATTTACATTAGAACATATTTCACCAATTTAAATAAATGGAAAATGTACCCTTTATTTATCCTCGTATTGATGACTTGTAAAATTTATAATAAGCTCAAATATTGTATTTCCCTAACATTACCATGGTTCCCAACTTTATCAAATTTGTATTGTTAACAATGATTATAGATATTTTATAGAAAATATATCAAAAGATCAGTACAGCTATCATACACTGTATTCACTTCGGAAGTCTCTGGGTCTTGCTGCCTATTGTTTCAGTGGAAAAGTTTTATGCCTAATTGGTTTTATAAGCTCGAGGAATATGATCTTTCTTAACTGTCTATAAAGATGATATGAGATTGTTGTGACATATGAAATATAAGCTTTAATTGAAACATTGTTATACACTGGCTAATTTCACTGAAGTATTTCAACCTGAATGGAAAAAGATGTATTAATAATTAGATAAGAGGCTTCTGTTACTGGGCTACTCACCTGAGACTTCTTAAGTGAACAATTGCTTCTTTTGACGTTAAAATACTGAGCTACTCTCTCTGAGAATGGCTAGTAATGATTTTTCTATATTTTTTGCTATAAAAATATGTTAGGATTAATTGTAAAAATGAAATAAGTGGCTACAAGGCACTTGGAGCTCAAAAGCCATCATAAATAGGAATCGTGAAATTTTTAAAGTTACTATTTAATAATAAATTTCACTGAATATCTGAGAACTGCACAAAAATTCTTAAGTAACAAACTTAAATCAGAGACTATTTATCATGATTTACTTGTTTTCTGAGGACCCAGATAACAATCCTATAGTAAGTACTTCAGAAAATCATCTTTCAAAATGTCAGGCTCTACACAAAAGTGCCAAAAGTCACAAGTAGAATTTTAAGATTTTATTTTAAATACAGATTTGAAGTAAATGTATTAACTTTTAATTCGGTCCTTTAGTTTTTATAATATACATTCTCCCTCCTTCTCACCCTACTGCATCTCTTCCCACATAATTTCTAATTGTCTAAATCACAAGGCATATTCAAAAATGAACCATTTCTGTAAAGCAAAGTAAATATTTCAGATAATTGTTACTTTTTTTCCTTTCCCAACTACTTTCAAAAGCTGTAATTTGTTTAAAACTATAGCAAAATTTATTTCTAGCCCAATGGCAGATTTAAGATATAATGTGCTACCTTCTTAAAATGTAGTAGTTAGCATTACTTTTGTCTATGACATCTGTAGAATTGGAGTAATTGAGTAACATTCTATCCCTGATAGAGAAGTACCAGATTCTGCTGTTCACATGCCACAGGAGCTGTAAGCACAGCTGAAGGGAAACATTCTCTGTGGGTTGATTGTGTGGTCAACTTGAAATGCATTTCTGACTTTCAGGTGTTTGGTCAGGCAACAAACCCAATATTTTATAATATGTGGAGAAGAGAATGGGCATTGATAAATTACTTATATTCGTTTGTGATAATTTGTGATTTGTGTTAGCCTGTTACAATTTGAGTAGTCAATACAAATTGGTGCTGCTAAGAGCTTACTACCAATCACTTACATGTTGGCTGTCCCTCTAATACCACGGAGCAAAGCCCATTTTTATATTTTCATAAAAAAATCTCTGAGAATAAATTAATGTCAGAAAACCAATTACTTAATATCTATATCATTAAGTATATACAATAATTAATCTTTTATTTTATAGTGAACTTATCCTATCCAGTATTGACATTGATGCCACTGGAGATTGGGAGTGTCTAGTCAACAATTCCTATGGAAATAGCACTAAACAAGTAGAAATTGTGGTACTTGAAACAGCTGCACCCTACTGCCCTGCAGAAAGAGTTATTAACAACAAGGGAGATTTCAGGTATGACTTTCTGGTTTTGGAGTGTGTTTTGTACATTAATGTAGGTACAGACCATATTCATGCTCACATGATACTTCAGTGTCAGTTATAAAGCTATCACTTATTTTCGTTGTCATTTTTATGTAATATAGTAGGAAGGAGGAGCACTGTGTGATTTTGATGGGGAATGGGAGCTAGAAAGAGAAACAGTGGTTTGTGAAAATCGGAAAGTCTTCTAATTCCTCAGTATGCAATTATGGAATTTTTTTTAAAAATCAGGTAAACGAGAGAAGGTTCAAAATTGTTCTTGGTCTTTGTAGAACCTGATAACACTGCAGTAAAGCCTTAGAAGATTAAATCTTTAGTACTTTCTTCATCTGTTGTAGTTCTGGTTTTGTTCAGCTGAGATTAGAGGTAACAAATGACGTGAATCTGTTAGTAGAATATATCACTGAAGAGAATCAAAATAGAAAGTAAAACTACTTAATAAAGCAAATAGATCATCTGAGGTGAGCTTAAGGACACACATAGTTCTACCAATATATCACAAGTTTACAAAATCCATCCTTCCTGCTGTCTGAATCTGAGAGTCTGCAAAATTTTGTAGACTAATGTTTTTGCTTCATCTTTACTTTCATCTACATATGCTGGTGGGGCTTTTTAAAATTTTAATCGTTGTAATCTGAAGAAAAAGTTAAGGTTTTTGTGTGGAATTTGGTATTGTTTTCAGTTAGCTCTAACATACTCCAGTGATATGCAGAAAGCTCTTAAACAAAACCTGCTTGACAATAAGACTGATGTATGATGGCATTCCTGTTGAGAAATCAAGATGGTTACCAAAATTTGTTACCAAATTAATTATAATGAAAATTCAGCTTGAATAGTTAATAAAAGGAAAAGTAGGTGAAAAAGGAATCTTCTCTTAAACAACAGAACTTTCTGGAAATACTTCTGATCTGAAAGCCTCTCTGTATTTTTAGGTTACCTTTATGACATTCCCAGTGGGTTTTTCTACTATTTCTTTTGTTTGAATAAAAATACAGGATTGCATTAGAGAGAAGTGAAAAAAGAACTACTAACATAATCTGTTTTCTCTTTACTACAAAGCCATTTTATTATGTGTTAACCTCAGTTCCTGTGAGTTTGCCTCTTTGACTGAGGTAAAATTGCTGAGGCAATCCATATGTATGGATTAAAATTCATTAGAGACCTTTGACAATCTTAGCTATAGATTTTTTTGTCATCACAAGAACTGGCATTGTGTTTTCTCATAGTAGATGTGCTTAAATGTATTTTACCTAGATCTTTTAAAATATCCTATCAGATAACACATACTGAATCTTTTAGATGACAGTTCTATGAAGTTCATGTTCTTGCCTTAAAGTTACATCCTTTTCTCCATAAATAAATACATATAAATCCTACAGTCTGCCCAAACTAACACCAGGCACATTTTTGTCATTTTATATATATCAAAAGAACAGGAGTGGACATTACCTATTGATCGTATTTCTAGAAATCCATATAAATTTATTTTTAAAATGTACATCAAAAGGATGCTGAGTCCATAGGTTCTTTTGGCATTTGAGAGAATGAATTTAAAATTGTAGAGAATTTATCAGGTTCAAACTCAGCATTAGTGCTTGAAATTGTTCAATTGTTCTCTGATTTATCCTCAGAGATGGAGCTATCACACCAGCCGTTTTTCTTAAAAAGGTCTTCGAAATTTTGGTAACATAACAAGAATGTAAGTAGAAAGAATTGAACCAGAAAGGCAAAATTAGAAAGAACAGTTCTTTTATTGGGCAAAAGAAAGGAAAAAAGCATCAACTGTTAGAGAAGTGTGGCTATTTCAGTTTTCGAGACTAGGTGGTATTTATAATCACATAACTGCAGCAAGAATGAATTGGCCTTTTGTACTAAGAGGTTTTATGTACCGTGGCCATATTTTACTCTCTTTTTTTCTGTTTGTTTTCTAGCATGTTGAAAGCTGATTCTGAAACACAAATAGTAATGTTGTTATATGCTATCATTTCTATTCATGAGGGCCAGATTCTGCTTTCTGTGACAGTGCTAGATTCAGAATTGTCTCTGTAGTTTTACTTTTGAGGTAGGTTGCCACTCATTGTGGCCCAGTTGCATTAATGCAAATGTTTTACTAAAAGTAATATTTCAGCCCAGAGGCAAAAGGCCTCTATGATACCATATACTGTATATACTATATAGTACTGTACATATTTTGATTTTTTGGGTAAGCTCCTTTCATGATTCATTTTGTATCAACTTTTTACATCAAAAATTGAATTATTTCAGTAACAGTTTGCTGTGACAAATACAAGTATTTGTCTTCTTACCTTTTCTATGAAATGAAGAAAACTTATATAGCCCAAAATCTGTCAATCTATTATGTAACAACGTACAAATGAACATGCATTGTATAATTGAGAGGAGCTAATACATGTGTTTGAGGAAAGGGTGATTGTCAAGCTATTGACAATCACTGAAAGGCAGAATATTTTTGTGTTTTATTGGGTTCAGTCAATACATCAGTGCGATTTAAGAACCAGATCCCTTCCAGACCTGCTGACTCACTGATGATATGGTATTGTTTTCTTAGATTTCTTCCAGTTACCTGATCCTGCTAGGTATGTCCATTCTAGGCTGTAAATGACAATAAATTAGGTACCTATAGAAATAGATCCAGTTGTGCCATTCCATAGAATGCAGCAAATATACAGAAAAAGTGTATTGTGTAACAGACCCGGGAGCTAAATAGACAAATTCTGGCTGCTCTTGATTTAGTTTGTTTTCCAAGACTGTTTTGGAATCACACTACATAAATCATGTATACCTAAATAGCTAATTTTTGAGGGCTAGTTCCTTCCTCCTCCATGACACATGATCTCTGCTGAAATCTTGTTTATTGCTTTCTGAGACATTCAAGGATTTTTGTTTTTCAAGGCTTTGTAGTGGTGGGTCAAAATGCAAAGCAGAGATTGTCAGGTACATTTTGAGTGTTTGCCTTTAAGAACATTTAGTATATAGGGGTTTAGGGTTTTTTTTAGTTTGTTTCATAGACTTACTGCTCTGGTTTTTGCAGTCTACAAAGATGAATGTAGTAAAAACACCAACTATGTCTTTTTCCTTAGCACTAAATACCCTCCTAGAATTGATGCAGAATGAATGTGTGGTCAGCCAGACTTGAACTTATATAATTTTGACATTTTCCAAGGAAACAAAATAATTAATTATAAAACATAATGAAGAAAAGGTTAAAATAGCCTTTTTTTCCTCATATGTTCTACATATTATTGCTGTATTGTAAGTTGCTTTTCATGTTGTACTTTTTTTTATCATGCTGTTTATAGGTGGCCCAAAACTTTGGCTGGGATAACTGCTTATCACCCCTGTCTCCAGTATTCTTTTCACTCCATGGCATTTCACAATGGGGCAGAAGGGTCTAAGGCGTGGCGTAAATGTAATCGAACTGGACGCTGGGATGAAGAAAACTACTCTGAATGTCCTTATTCACAAGAAATAACTCAAGTTCTTCATGCTTTTAGTCAGGTAACATTATGAAATCCAAGGCTCCCCTTCTCTAGTACTTGTTGAATCTTATTGAATACATTGCAAGAAATGTCTGTTCAGCCACAACTATGGGATAGATGGACTTTTAACAAAATGCTTTAATTGAAAGACAATTTGTTTCTTTGGTAATTGGAATTTGCAGGAACAAGCGCACAGCATTTATTACCTTTATCTTGATATACTTTTCCACTGATGTTTGGACTCTAGATGATCCTTGATAATATTGCCAGGATGATCAGTGCTTCACTTTTGTCCCGTCTTTATCTTCCCCTCGTGTGTTTTTCCAGAAAGATGTTAATTTCTCTTGAAGTCCCATATCAGAGTTTTGTCAGCTGAAGTGCCTTTCCTCTTTAGCATGCCTTTTTGATGTCTTCAAAAAAACAGTACTTGAATTGTTTCTTACAGATAAGTAAAAGACAGAATGAGATGAAAAAGTAGATGGATAGAAATTAATGAGGAAAAAAAGAGCACAACAGGAAACAGTGTGGAGGATGGCCCACGTGTAACTGTCACACTAATTTTACATCTTTCAGTTTCCTTGACCATTTTTTCCCTAATAGTATCAGTAGAGCTAGGTAAGACCACAGAATGTTTGTTTTCAGATGGGCTGATAAGTAAGAATAATTAATATATTAAGACAAACAGTGCAATTATAGGGTAATAAATTAAGTAGGAAGGTGTATAGGATCCATTCCATTCTCCTGTAAGCAAAGAGTGATGTTAGGCAGGATTTCTCTGGCCTTTAGCCACAGGTTTTTACAACCTCTGAGGATGGAGTCTGCACAATTTCTGGAGGTAACCTGTTGAAATGCCTGACTATCCTTATGACAGGAAAGTTTTTCTTCATAATGAGTCTACACTTCTCTTGTTTCAACTCACGACCTTGACATTTCTATTGTCCCTTGTTCTCCCACCATGTACCACTGTGTATAGCAACCCTTGCCGATACTGTTGTTTTCATGATGATCTAAAAATAGAGGCAAAGCAAGGTTAGTAGCTTGGTGTATTTTATGAGGCCAGATAGTTACAGGCTAGAAAAAGTATACAAAAATCTTAGAAATTTGTTGGCCTGTTGTGGTGGTGTCTTCAGATAACAACAGTGAAATCTAAGACCTAAGGCTGGAGATATATTCACATGCCCCTGAAATTTGTATCCACGACATACTGATGCACATAAATCCATGTGAAATTATGGCAAGCATTATAGAAATGGATGTGATCTCCAGTTTTTAAAGAGAATGAAGCTAGCTGATTTATTAAGCCTAACAATTCTGATGTATTTTCAGATGCACATCAATCTGACAACCGTGCTTGAATTTTCCCGCCAGCTGACAGCCTACACAAGAGGTGCTTCCCTCTTTGCGGATAAAATGGATGTAATATATTTGGCTTATATAATGGAAAAGTTAATTGTCTTCGTGGATGAAGTTGAAGATGTAAGATATCTTGTCTATGCTGGAAAAAAGTACCACTTAGAAGTGAAGTCTTCACATATGGCCCTGTTCTTAATGTATGCAGGCACACACTGAAGAGTAGCTTCTAAAACTGATTGCTGATTGCAAATGTTCTGCATAAACTGTGATATGTCTCTTTGTGCCAAAAAGGACAACTAAGCCTTCTTCTCTGATGACAAGGGCATTGCTGCTTAGGAATAAAACCTGCTTTTTAATGAGGCACTTATTTAATTTTCTTTTTAATTTTAATTTCTACCATGTCTAACGTGTTAGAATGAACTGTCTGGCCACTGAAGTTGCACATGCTTCTTTTGTTTTCTCTATTTCATCAGGAAGTTGTCACTGAATTTTAAAAGGAGGTATCAGTTCGTGTAAAGATAATATGTCTTTATGTGCAACTTTGTACAGAATTTTTTTATCATTTAGCATTTTTAGCATTTTTTAGAATTTAGCATTGTGTGTGCCATTTTTACAGGAAAGTCTAATCAGAGTTATGCAAACCCTATGGGAAAAATAGGTTTTTACGGAGAACAGAAATATTCACCATAGTTTTTTTTTACCATTAATTTTTGGAGTAACTGCTTGCATAAATATTTCATAAACTGTAATTTTTGAATACGTGATAGCTATAGTTAAAACATGTATTTTCTTTTGGTTTGGCAATGTTCATTCCATTCTGGCCCTGGGAATTTTAATAGTTAACATTTTAGTGCCAATTTGAGCAAGTCTCCAACTTCAATTTCACCATTATACACTAGATCTAAAGTATATTATTAAGTGCTCTCCAAGAATCATGTTTCAAAGCTTCAACTTTATTTCAGCTCAAAATCTGGAGAATATCTTACTGCTTTCTAACAAAACAAAAATTTAGCATCCAAGAGAAACAGCTGGATTTGCCATAAAGCCTTTTTATTTTTCTAGCAGCTGATGCATTTTCCATTAAAACTGAGCACCACTTCTAATCTTTTGATTGACTTCTTCCACCTTACAAATAGGTTTTAGTTTCTGGTTTTTTTGGTATTGCAACATCTCCATCACTCATCTCTACATCTCTGATTTAGTAATCCCTTATTATTTATTATTTTCTTAATTTAGAACATTTCTCCTAATTTGTCTCTGTTTCCTTCTTCTATTTTGAACTTTACACTTTCTTCTCTCTCAAGTTCACTAGATAGAGTCCTCATTCATTGAGCTCTTTGCTAGCACCCATTTCTTAACTCTCACTCACAAGGTACAAAATTACCTGTGAAGTTTCAGTATCAGAAGCTTCACACCTGAGGCTGCACTTGTAATTATAAATAGGACTGAACTTTTTTTAATACGAGGCTGTTGGTTTGGAATTGACTAGCAGCTGAAACTACAATTACATAAATCCATTGGAAATAAATTAATATGAAATTTATCAAAATATTTTCAAAAACAGTCTAACCAAAACTGTACAGTTTCTGTACATGCACACTGTGATGTCTGTCCTATTCAACATAGGATTGTTCATTTTTATACAAGCTAAAGGTACCTTATCCCGTCTGGTGGCTCACCTCTCAAACAAAAGAGGTTCAACAGATGCACTGGGGACATATTTGCAACACGCTACAACTTTTTGTCAGGAAGAAATACACATATTAGCCCAGTTTTCTGTATTTTTTACTGACATGCCTTTACTCTTCATTAATGCATTTAATTATAGTATAAATTACTTTATTTTCTTATTTCTCTCCTTTTGTGTATTTATAGACTATTGTTCTGCCCTCAGTAAGTTACTGCTTAGCTGATTGGTGTTTGCTGTGATAGTTTCTCACAAATCACTCCAGTCTCTTAATGTGATTCATTATTATTCATTTTATCAATAACTCTGTCACATTGTCAAAAGCCATCTAGAATTATCTAGTGATTATGTTCTCAAAAATAGATTAAATATTTCAGGAAAAGTCATAAAATTTCATATATAGTCTCATTATTTGTTTCCCTTGCAATGCACGTGAAATTTATGTATTTTTTATTGAAAACGCAGAACTAACTTCATAACCCCAGCCATTTTTAAAATGGCTTTTTCACCACTGCTGAATTTTTGTTTTCCTTTCCACTGAATTATCTGTGTATTTGCCTTATTTTTCCATATCTATTAGTGTGACTTTTTTAGCTTCTTGAACTTTTCTTTAGCAATATTTCTCCGTTGTTTTTTCTCTTCTATATACCTTTTTATTCAGCTTTATTTGTGACAACTGGGTATATATTTGCCATATCTTTGCCTTCAAAAATATTGCTAATGTGGTCATGTTAATTTTGAAATGTTACTCAAGTTAAGTTTTTGAATTTTAAAAAATAAACATTTTTATTTCAGCTTGAATAATTACAAAAAGTATTCACAGTGATATCTATTCTTTCTAAATATAACATACTAATAAAATTTCAAACACATAGTTATACTTACAAAAATCTGCAAAATGTCATCTGGCAAAACAAAGATGTATTGTCTTGGGTTAGGCACAAGTGTGAATTAAAACTTCTGAAGCTATGGCTAATGAGATGATCCCAGTTTGTATTAGCACCTGAGCTCAAAATTTACTCAAATTTACTCCACCATGTCTGTAACACCGATGTCTTTCAAATATATTTCCCCTCTTTTTTTTTCCTTCCCCCCATCCTTTCTCCCCCAAGGCCCTTTGATTGAACATGAAGCAGTTCTTTAGAAGGACATGGCCAGTTTTAATTAGTTTAAGAAAGAGGGTGATAATTCTGGAATTCTGTTTATTGCCAGATGGGAGACTCAATTTGTCTGGTTTATCTAGAAGATAAGCTTTAAAGTTGTGAATGAGAAAGCTTTTCCTTGATGCGAATTGCACTTTTCCTTTCTTGATTTTTGTTTTTCAGTCCATTTAATTTCTTTTGTAAAATAGAAACTGTCTTTGAATGATGGTTACCAAGAGAAATAAGGTGCCTTCCTTCATATGTACTCTTATCTATTATTTTCTTACTTTGTGAGTTTTACAGACAATATCTTTTTTGGTTTATTCTTTTTTTTTTCTCTTGTAGATTGGGGATGCTCTTATTGAAATTGCCAGCAACATAATGTTGGTGGATGACCATGTGTTGTGGATGGCTCAAAAGGAAGACAAAGCCTGCACCAGGATTGTACAATGTGTGGAACACATTGCAAGTCAAATACTGACGAGCAATATTCAAGTTATATCAAAGGTATTTCAAAAAAACTACAAACGTTTTGTAAGATTTTTTTTGTCTTGAATTCTATTTGCAAGACAAAGATATATTTTTTAAATATCACCAATGGTATTAAAAAGTGGTTTTCTTTGATCAGGTGTTTTTATTGTTGCAATATACTCTTCACAACAATGTCTTTCTAGTGTTACTATTCACCCAGTTTCTATTTTTAAAGCCACTATAGTATGTGGGTTTGTTTTGAATGGTCCAAGTTGAGTGAGTGAATGAAATTTTTAATGAGAGAAAATACAACATGATCCCTTGCAGTTTGAAGGTTTTAATAGGCCTTTCCAAGAGGATTCTAGACAATTATTGCTTAAAGTATTTAGAAGATTATCAAAAAAGGTCTATCATGTCCTAAACATTACTAATTTGGGGTTAGTTTTAGTTTTTTAGAAACAAACTCTATCTGTTAGAAATAATTCTTTTAACTCCTTGGCCTCCACCTCCACAAATTTCTCACTTGGATGCTGAGACATTGTCATTTGGACACTAAGACACTGTCTTTTTGCCAGTTTCAACATCTAAATATCAGAAATACATCTAAATCAGAAGGTTGAAAGTTATCCTTTTAGAGTTTTAGATAAATACTTTAAAGCCTTATTCCTCCTTAGGTTACTTTTCTTGCTTGATTGATTTTAAACAACCTTTTTTTCTTCTCAACTGCCCACTGCATTTACACAAAAATACTATTTAAACAAGAGTTCACGTACAGTGTCAATCACAGCAATCATCTATAAAAATAAAAGCAAACAAACAAACAAAAAAAAAGAAATTGCAGACTGAAGTGAATTATAAACTGGGCCAAATAGCATAATAGCCTTACGTCCTTCACTGTATGTTTTTAGAAAAGCAGTCTTTCAAACAAAGACGAAAATATATTGGACTGTTTTTTAAAGGAAGTTTTTTATTTAATTCTCATTTCTATGAAAGAATCAATTTTGCTGAAAGTATTTATATTAAATACATAGTGACAATAATGTGGCTTTTAGAAACATTTTGCAAAGTGACAGCTAGGAGGGCTCTGTTGGTTTATACTTACATTCCTTTTAAATGTCAAGTGACAAAGGCCAAGTTTTTACCCTGTCAGTGCTTTAGGAAGATGTTGACTTTACTGAAAACAGCAATTGTGTGTACTCAAATTTAGATATGTGTCACTAACTGTTTTCCCATGCTTTATCTTTTAGCTTCTTATGGTTTTCTGTAGGAGAACTATTTTACTGTTGAGTGCAATTTGTAAATAAACAAAAGCTGTGGAGTATTTCTGGTGTCATCTTATACCATACCAAACATGTCTGTTCCTTTGGGAGGCTAGCCAGGAAACTGTCTCAGAAATTGCATCTGCTTTCTTTATTTTAGAAAACAGCAAATAAAACCCCCACAGCTTAGGTAGCCAATAGCTTCTAGTACAATTGCAAAGAAAAAAGACAAACTCTGTAAACTGTGTCAGCCACATAACATTGAATCATAGAATCATCTAGATGATCCAAGACCTTTAAGATCATTGAGTCCAACCATTAACCCACCACTGTCAGGTCCACAGATCACTATGCAATCTCTGCCTGGAAACAGAAACTGCAGAGTCCTATCAATGTGGTACCAGTCTAAGCAGTCATGTTACAACACAAGATGTTTATCTCATGCATGGGCCCATGATGAAATTAAAAGTACTAGTTTGAGGGTAGAGATGAATCTTTGCACTCTGCTACAATCTCCATCCCCTTCACCTTGCTAAAAGGTAGGCCACAAATGTACCTGTAACATGGTGCTGCATTGAACCCTGTGGTCATGTTCAATATTCTAATGGAACCAGGTCTGTAAAAAGACTCAGCCACTACATGGCCAGGAAGGTTTCGATTTCTGAGGTACAAAGCACATCATTGTCATTTTTTGAGTAATTCTGAAACTTGGTGTGGCTAGTTCACTTTACGACTGTATTGCTTTAATTCCAGATTCCACTGACACTCATAATGACAAAATTGCAAAACTGGTATAATAATAACTAATGTAACTGATAGAAACAGGTATATACATATATGTAAGGAAGTAAGATTGACGCAAACCCACTAGGCCATTGTAGAATTCTATATCCTATTTTAAATAAGTTCTGTTTTCTTTCTCACCCCAAGAATATATATATATGTGTGTGTGTGTGTGTGTGTGTGTATACATGCACAGTCCTTTATAAAATATATGCAGTAAGTACACAATGCACATATAATATTGCAATTATGGTTAATGAGTTTGTGACACGATTGTTCTCAATGTTTTCACAGGTGTCACGTAATATTGCTCTGGAAGCCTTCATGATCAAGCCATCCAGTTTCACAGGAATGACTTGCACTGCCTTCCAGAAAACATATGCAAATTCTGACAAGTCAGTGACTCCTGACTTGGGAAGATGGGAAGCAAATCATAATCCTGATCTATATTTAAATTTCAAGTGCAACACTGGCAATCTGGATGCTTCTTTGGTGAATTCTTCTACCAGGGTAAGTCAGTAAAATTATAAGTTACCTATTTTATTTATTTAGTGTTTTCAGTAGCACCTTAAGCAGAAAACTGATTTGTAAAATGCTTATTTTATGTGTTGTTAGCATTGTAAAGTGGTTCGTAAGTTCAGTATGTAAGTGGGCTTAAACTGGTCTGTTGGGTGTAGCATATTTTGTTGTGCTAATCAATGTTCCATTAATATAATCAGGCAGAATGCAGGATGTGAATAGAAATGAGTGAATGCCTTCTTCTTTCTATCTCTGAGTCCAGTTCTGCAGACTTTTTGATATGTAAACAATCTCTAAGTTAATTCAGAAATATTTGTTTAAGTGAGGCACTCTCAAGAGATTTTACATTGCAAAGATGTATTTTTTAGGGAAATTACATTTACTTCCACTAAATAATATTACACTGTCTTCTGGATTTTATACTGAGGGAGACTGTTATGTTGGAGTTTTTGAGTAGTAGCTAAAAAAAATAATAAATAAGCCTTTTAATGGAATACACTATTGTTATGAAATAATGAAGTGGAACAATTAAGTTTTGATCTAGCAGGAAATGGAATTTTGTATTTGGCTGAGCATATAATTTAAGTATTACAGTGTTGAATTTTTGTTATCCTTCAGTTAAATCTCAATTCAATAGGTTTATTTCTTGAAATATTTACTATGAAAAAATTATGCTTTTTGGGACAATATTACTGGTTTATTGAATGTGAAAATATTTTGAATGAATTTTGGATATTTTAATATGTATGGACTATGCATACCACATCAGTGATGTGGTAGTTTGTGCTCTCAGAATCTTCTGCTAAAAGGAGTCATCTTAATAATGGAAGAATAGGTTAAATTTGTTTCCTTCAATGTAGTTCGTTTTTTTCAATGAACACTTTTAACATGTCTATCTAGATGAAAAAGAAAGTTGTCTCTGAAAAGAAATGCGTTTGCCATCCATAAGATAAAAACTAAATGTCAAGGATCTAAAAGATACAAGATTCCTGCAAGAAGCAACCCTGAAACACTCTAAAATATATGGGATAGTGTTATTGATATAGAAATTTATATGGGATTACATGAATTGGAAAATTGTCTTTATTAGCTCTACCAATATATTTTGTACTTCTACAGAAACTGAATACCAACATTTTTAGTCAATTAATCTCTTTATGGTTGGATGGTCAAGTATTGGTGTATCTCTCCTGGTGTAAAGAATCCTACCATAAGTGCCAATTTCTCATCTGTTCTATCAGCACACATGTCAAATTGGTAAAGTAAATTAGTTGTTTGAAGCCCCTTTCTAAGATGTTGTCAGAAAGTCACTATGTCTTTTTTTTTTTGTATTGTTTGAACCTACCTGAGTTTATCCAATAGATAGAAGGGAAATGGTACCTATTACACAAAGAAGCCAGGAAAAAGTGAGCTTGCTACCATGCAAAGCAATTTTGAAGTATGTGATATATATTCTGAAAGAAGTGACTTTATTAGGTGGATCTCTAGTTATCACCTGTATATGAAATTGTAAATATTGTAACAGCACAATACAGGAGATTATAGATTTGGCTAAATGTTAGTTACATGGCTTTAGGTTTTAACACAAAGGTGTATCAGGTTTTAAATGTGGGATGTGAATAAGCAAACTGAATATATTCTGTTAGCTTAATCCTGAAAAGCAAGTTTTCATTCACTGATGTTCTCTGAAAATCTTAGGCTAAGCACTCCCTTAATTCATTCTGAAATTGGTTACATTTCTTCTCTGTTAAATAGAATGATATGTAGAATTTTGACTGATAACAGAAAATGGGATTCCTTATCACCATACACTAGCAAAATTATTTCTGTATTTGCTCATTGGAGACAAAATGTAAACCTACTTTATTGTGATATGCAAAGTTTGGGAAAATAGACAATTTTCTAGATAGGGGAGAGGATTATTTCTTTTATTACATTTGACCTTTAGAACTTCATCTTAGATGCTGAGATTATTCTTAGAATTTTCTTCTATTTAGCATAGGATTAATAATGAAGAAGAAAAAACATCTAATTAAAATCACCAAGTAGAAGTGTTAATCACAAATTTAATTTAGTTCTAATAAAAATGTGAAAAAATGCTTAAGAGGCTTATTAAAAGAGAATCTTTATGTGTTTTTGTGCTAAAAAGTGTAGCCCTCTTCAAATGGCTAATGTAGTAAATCATCTGCTCGCTAAGAAAAACAATTGTTTATGTTGTCTGTCTGTTGTGAAAAAATTGCACCAATCAAATAAAAAAGTGAATACTCATGAAGCAAAGTGTGGGCAGTTGATGGGAGAAGGCTGAAATAGATGACCACAAGTTTTCTTGTGAATATAAACAAAGCTTTTGTACCTACCCATAGTGATATTTACTGGCAATAGTAGGAAATTGATGCAAATTTAGACAGTGGTTTGCTGTACATAACTTAGCCTGATCTGGTTATTATGGGATAGAGAGCCCCCAAAAGGTTAAGAAATATCAAACTCTAAATAAATAAGTAAAAAAAATATTAAAAAATAAAAGACTTTTAAAATTAGGTAATTTGAAAGATGCCAAAAGAGGTCCACCATTTAGAGAAGTCTGGGAGATAACTGTTAAAATATATCTCTATCCACCTATGGTTCAAATGTGTTGGAGCTCTTTTATACACTAACTTGCAGTGTTTTCAGATACCCTAAATCAAAGTAATATTGCAATTTGATACATTTTAAATATTTTCCTTAAAATCTATTTCTGACTCTGTAGCCAGCTGCAAGTTTGAAAAGAACCATTTATGAACCATTTATCACTATTGCAGATCAGAGGTTTTGTCTGGTAAGGTTTAGACCCAAATGCCTTCTCTTAGACCCCATTTTTTGCTGTTAGTAGGGGACCTTTGCTGTCTGACTGGACTTTATTGGGTAAAAAAAAAAAAAAAAAAAAGCTCAGATATATATTTCAAGTTTTTGATACCGTGGCTTTTATTTTAACACACTGGTTGTTTTCCTCTCTGTTTAAGTAGCTTTAAGGGGATCCTCCCACCCAGGTCTCCAGACTGAGATCCTATCACAGCAATGCTTCTGAGACACAATTCTGTCCCATGAACTGTCTGTGGTCTAAGGATGTTGTGGTAATGACATGATGATGACACACCAACAAGGCTATTGTAACATTTCAACTTAGAAATTGTGAGAATAATTTATGAAATTTTAGTGCCATTCAGTATGAATCCAGTGCCTAGTTCTCATTTGATATCAGACCTGAACCATACTTGGAACCCAATCTCTGTTCCAACCTGATCCTGCAAAATATCTCCAATGTGCAAAGATAATCACTTAGACAGTTAACCCACTCTCTGACTCAGTAAAATTGCTTCAACATAGAATGAACCTTTAAACTTCCTGTACTATGATAATGAAATGCGTAGTTTATAGGGGACTGTAGGTTTGGTATTTGTGCTTTGAATTTAAGGAAAATATTTTGTTAAAATAATTTGTAGTTTCACCTTCATTGAAAATGCTTAATAAAAGGAAAGTCTATTCCTATCTTTAATTATTCTTCTGATACAGAAATGAATTGGAAGTGAGATTTTGAAATTTCAGTAATGTCTATTTCATATGTAATCCCAGACTTCTGAAATTTGAATGCCCTATAATAGTTTGCATGCATTCCATTTAGCTTTTCAATTCTGTTTATTTCTTCTATGCCCTGAGGCAGACTGACCTTTTGATTTGTCAGGTTGTATTACAGGTGGTGTCTCTGTGACAAAATGTTAGAAGTTAAATTGCTAACCACAAAAACAAATTCTGAAGTGCTTTGACAAAATCCCATGATTACTTGCATATACCACGTTGAGATATTATACAATTTTAGAAATATTCTTATCTCAGATACATAATGGAAAATATACAGTCTATGTAAGAAATGTTTTTGTCTTGCATAAAATAAATTTTGATTGTCAAACCATACATGTAATGTATACATAATGGTAAATTCCTAGGTAAGATTTACCTGGAATGGAGAAAATAACTTAATGCGAAGATTTCCACCAAGTAACAAGAGTGTAGGGTGGAGCACAGGATTAAAAATCTAAAGAGGAATTGTGTCTTGGGGTGAAGCAGACAATTATTGTTGCTAATATCATTGAGTTGCTCATCCTTTTTAATATACATTTTTCCAGTTTCAGGATGTATGTGTACAGAATGTTTTCAATACATAAAGATCAGCTCAGGAGATTCAGAATTCAAATAATGTACAGAATTTGTGAAAACTGTAATACAAAATGAATCTACTTCCTGCAAATTGCACAGAAGATGGCTATTCTTTATTCTTCTGTTTCAGTCTATCAGACAATGTTCCCCACTCCAAATCTTCTTTCATTCCATTGGACATTAAAAGCAAATGTTTTCCTGTCTCCTGTTGAGAACATTCACGTTGAAATATTCCATAACCATATACATCATATTAAGAAAATGCCATCCAACATACTCAAGAAAATAATGTTGTACTACAGTATGTCACTGTATATTGTTAAGGTAATTCTGTATTTTTTTTCTAGCATATAGTAACTAGTAGGCTGACAGACATCATAAATGTAGCATGAATTATGTTGGCATCATCATTTCCATTGTGATTGCCTCTAATTTCCCAACACACATGGCTGCTTAGAGTGTATTGCAGCACTTTCCTCATCAAATATGATGAACTTTGTGTATGCCTGTATCATACACATCAGTACAAGATTATAATTTTTTTTGTTCTAATTCTGTAATTTTTACAGCTGCAGAAAATATAAAGAAAACATTGCCAAGTAAGCAAGACACCAGCAAACAAAAATTAATTTCACAATTTTATATGTATGGCATATTACATAGAAACACTGCGCTCAATGATGGAATACATAATATCAAAGCCTATTTTGTTTCAAAATAATTTTGTTTTATCTTGACATGTTTGTAAAATATTTTACAAACATGTCAAGATTAAAAATACAAATCAAGGCATATCATATTACACATCAAAATTTGTCCTGTTCCCTTTCCTTTGGGAAAAAAATTTTGCCCATTTTTCTCTTTATTTCCTTTCCGTGTCTTAGTGCACCAAGCATTTTGCTCTTCTCTTGGATAATGATATCAATTTGAAAATTTTGCCTGGGAACTTACAGGAAAGTTTGCTTGCGTGTAAATTTATAAACTGATTTTACAGTAACTAATCTAGGACTGTTTCTCCTTTCTCTGTGAGTAGGTGGGTACTGCCACAAAAGTATCTCTTAATGTGATGTAGGCATTTCAAAGTTTATTGTATTTTACCTCCTTCATCCTCTTACTTTTATTCTACTTTTTAAAAAATCTTTTATTTATAGTTTTAATTTAGTCCTCTAGTGATTTTGATTGTGATTTAGAATCTATCCAGACGTATAATATCTATTTATTCAATATTCTAAATATTCACCTTCATTATAAATTTTGCATTCAAAAAAGGATTTTTTATATTCATCTTATTCCTAGACAAAATATCTTAGAGGTATCGAAAATTAGCTGTTGGTATCTCTCTTATTACATCCATTAAATTCTTGTTTTAAAATAAAATTTAAAGTAAGTGAAAACATCTAGCAACATGATTTATAAAGTAGTATTTTCTGTGCAGGCATTAATTTGCTTGCAGGTGGGTTTAGATTGTACACTGAGTACCTACGGAAAAAGTTGAAAAGTCTGTCGTTCAGCTAATTAAAGGGTTTAATTTCAAAATCAAAACCAGACAAGACAAACTGCCCCTCTCTTTCTTTTTCCAGTACGCTCAAATCAGACTTTTTATATTTATACCTCTTACTACTGTTCCTTCTCAAATAATGACTTTATGCCCTGCTATGATACTTTCAACATGTGTAGTTTGGTATTCTGTGTCCAATATACCTTCTTTTTTTCTTTTCTCTGTGCATGCTTTTGTGGCCTTTTATAAAGTGGATGGTAAACCTGCACTTACAGATGTTTGTAAGCATTAAGAAAAATGAAACAGTGCCAAAATACTCTTCATGCACTTATGAAAAATGTCAATTGTCTTAGGTATACAGAAGTGTTTCTACAATGCTTTTATTTGGTTATCAAATGTTTTAACATACAAAAATTAATGTACATTTTGCTTTTTGAAAGTAGGAAAAATTTAGCACTTTTTTCTGTTTCATGGGTGCTGAGAATGAGCTTTAAAATGTGTAATTACAAGCTCATGTCCTTTTGGGTTTTTTTCATGTCTTTTGCTACTTCTTTTAGCAGATAAAAAGCTTTTCTGCAAATAACAAGAGCCATCTGTGTGTTTCCTAAATTTCTCTGATGCTTCAGAAATATGTATTATGTTTAAAACTTAAAGCAATTTAGGCATTTAGTCATTCTCCTTTAATGCTACATACAGCTTGAAGTCCAAACTTCTGTCTAAAGTAGTGAAAAGAATTATTAATAGCTTGAAGACAATAAATGCAAGGACAAAAGGACTGGGAGAATTAGCAACTTGTATTAGATAATAAAATTCTGTTATTTAAAGTCACATTTGCTTTCTTGTGAAACAAACTTCTGTTCCTGAGCACATGAATCATATTGATTCAATATATCCTGTCAATATATATCTGGGAGGTGTGCTACCACTCTCTAATCCACAATGGCTGAGTAAAAAATTATCTTCTGATTTTCAGCACCATTGCTCTTGTTACAGAAAGGGTTTTTTTTTATTTCCCAAAGGGCATTATAAGATTACTTTCCTTGTTATAAACCATCAGACTCTTTCATGTGCATTCTGCTGTTAAATAGTAGTTTGTACACTAATTAAGATAAATCACATAACAAAAACCCATTGATACCATAACAATTAATAACACATTACATTAGTTGTTGGAACATATTTTAAGTTAACTTGATGGTGCTAAGGTTATAATGAACAAGTACAATGCTGAGTACAAGTGCAAGTCCCAGTTCTGCATTGACTGTTGAGGACTTAAATCCCAATTTTTCATTGTATAAAATAAAATACCCATCATTTTCTTACTGTCTAAATAGTAAACTTTTAACTTTTTTATCAAACTCCCTGTGTAAGTTAAGTATTTTCAACTATTCTTTTTTAAACTCTTTTTCTAATGTTTGTTTTATTTTCTCAGAGGATGATTGATGCCACATAGCAGAATCCAACCGGTATCCAATCAGAATCAGTATCCAATAAATAATTATATTTTGTTTCTCAAAGTCTTTTTCACTGCATGGTTGCTTAGGTAATTGATTGTTACCTGTTTTAGAGAAGGAATTTCCAATTTCTAAATTGATAATGGTAGTAACTGTAGAAGTGTGTTTTTCTCTCTTCTTACATTTTTCTTTTTATTTTTTTTCTAATCAGTATTGGTTTGTTGGCTTATGTTGGACCACAAATAGACTGATGGTAACAAAGACTTCACTAAAATAGATTGCTTTGATTATTAGGAGGTGATATGGCTAGATTTCTTTTTTCTGAATAAGGATTCTTCTCCTAGAAATTCTTAATTGTTTCCTGACTTTCAAGTCTCCACCTGCATGTGATAATCCGAGGAAATTGGTCAATAGGACACAGGTGAAGAGGTTCCTTAGGAGGTGTCAAACCCTGCACGTGGTATAAAGGTGCTCATGGGAAGGTAGAATCTTTCTCCTTATGAAAGTGACTGTGTTGGCTGGAACTTCTCTTCAGGAAAATGCAGTAGTATATGAGGTCATGTATCAAACATTTTTGGGTGGGTTTTGGTTTGATGTACATAGAGTAATTAATGTGTGTGATTTTTCCATGTGGCAGTAAAGAGACTATAATTGCTATGTTGTAGAAGCTTTCCAAAGAATATATATATCTCCAGATAGGTAGTCATTACTGAGTACATCGTGGAAGTGAGCAGTGGAATGCAAGTTTTCAGTCCAAGACGTGGGTATGTTACCTCAATGTTTTAAGCACAGTGTAGACCTGGGGTGCAATTATGTAGAATACCTCTTGTGAAGAGATGACTATACCAATGGATTGATTCATGAAAATGGTATGTTTCAGAACTGCCTCTGTGACACTGAAATTTTAGTTAAAATATTACTGCCAATATTGTCTTATTGGTTGTTGTTTATGAAGAAATTATTTAATTGGGCAGAGTGCTGTTCCTGTGGTTTTAGTGGGCTTAGCTGGCAGAAGGAATTCAGCCCTGATCTCTTTGTTGCTTCCAGGAAAAGTACATACTAGTAGAAATCTCTAATGTTTCTTTTTTTAATTGAAGGATTTAATGTTGCCTTATTTAATTGATTGTTACCACTTCATAGGACTTGTGAGATGTTCTGTGCCAGGGTGAATTCAGAAGCGCTTTGCCTAGTCTGTCTTGTCTCTAAAAACAGATACAAAATTCTATGAAGTAAAAATCTTTTTGCAGTAGTTGTTGATGTATTATAGTGATGTTCACTAAAAATAAATTCATTATTTAATCTATAAGAATTAATTTTTATATTATTTTAAAAACCATGATAAAATTTTGGCATTTTCTACTCTATGGAAAGAATTATAAACTTGTACTCATCTATGAGCATGCATTCACACCTGTGTTTATACAAAAGACCTGAGGGAATGGCCTGAAGTTGTGTCGGGGAGGTTTAGGTTGGATGGATATTAGGAAAAATGATCTTCACCCAGGGAGTGATCAGGCACTGGAACAGGCTCCCCAGGGAGGTGGTCACAATGCCAAGCCTGACAGAGTGCAGGAAGTGTGTGGACAACGCTCTCACATGCATGGTTGTGACTATTGAAGGTGTCCTAGGAAGGGCTCAGAGCTGGACTTGATGATCCTTGTGGGTCCCTTCCAACTCAACATGTTTTGTGATTCAGTGAAATAACTTTATTATGGAATTTTACCTGGTTGGTGTCAGAAATACTGCTGCCAGCAGGACCAGAGCAGGGATTGTCCCACTGTGCTTCGCACTGGTGAGGCCTCAGTGTTCAGTTTTGGGCCCTTCACTACAAGAGCGATGTTGAGGTGCTGCAGCAAGTCCAGAGAAAGGCAGTGGAACTGGTGAAGGTACTGGAGCACAAGTCCTCTGAGGAGTGGCTGAGGGAGCTGGGATTGTTTAGCCTGGAGAAAAGGAGGCCTTGGAGGACCTTACTTCTCTACAACACCTGAAAGAAGATTGTAGCCAGGTGGGGTTTTTTCTTCCAGATAACAAGTGACAGGACAAAAGGAAATGGCCTCAAGTTGCACCAGGGGAGCTTTAGATTAGATATTTGGAAAGATTTCCTTGTGGAAAGAGTAGGCATTGGAACAGGCTGCCCAGGGGAGTGATGAAGTCACTCAAGAAATGTGTTCAAGACATTCAAAAAATATTTGGGGAACTGTTTTAGCAGTGAACATGACAGTGCTGGGTTAAACTGTAGGACTTGGTGAATACAGAGGTCTTTTCCAAACTTAACAATTCCATGTTTCTAAGTTTCATGGTTTTGAGGACTGGAATCCTGCTTTCTATATTTATGGGGTTAGCAACAGTTGCTCTGGAAGGGTAGTGCACACATGGACAGGTAATGTTTATGGTGCCTATAAGCTGTTTAATTCATTTTCTGAACTTTGAAAATGTCTCCTAAGAAAAAGTACAGAGGGAAAATGAAATAGAAAACAGTGAGGCAAGGAGAAGGGGGAAAATAGTGATCTCAGTAAAATCAGTTTCCCGAGTTTACAGTTTTCATCAGATCATTCTCTGCTGTAACATCTAGTGTTGGACTGTGTGGGAGAAGGGAGAGATTTTGGTGATGAGGGAGGAGGAGAGAGTTGTTTACTTGGGTATTTTAACAAAAAAAAAACTTTGGCAACACTTGTGTTACTAAGAGAGTTGACTGTGACTGTAATGTTTCATTCTTGTCTGTCATTTTAGACTGAATGTCAAGTGTTATGCTTTGAAAATAGGATGTAATAGTGCATGACTACTGCCCCAGTGGGTATCTCACAAAGATGTGCATAGTATTTCTTGAGCCTATCTCAATGAAATGTTTATTTTTTAGCTAAATTAATATTGATATGCTGATTCGTGTTTATGCTGTGAGCTCTTTCTGCATTATTGATTTATGTATGGTTGGCATGATGTATATCAAGGAAAGCTTGTAAATTTGTTGAATTGTTATTGAATGTAGTACATACAAACCTGAAGAGTACAGATGGGATCCTACCATAACTTCCTAACTGTGAGTTATAAAAATCCCATTTTAAAAATTCCATAGTTCTACATAATAATTCATTGTTCTAAATTACTGTTATTGTACTCCCAAAGTGTCAGTAAAAGAAGTTGCAGGGGTTAATTGAGTTTGCAAATCATCAGCGAAGGAACTTACTAGTTTTAATGCCAGATTAGTTTGTAATGAAGCACTTAAGCTCTGCTTTACAGAGAAAGGAATGCTACACAGATATTCATTGTTTGACTTCATACATGGACAGCCATTATTTGTGAAGTTAATTGGCTTCACAATATTTTTTCAGGAATGAAACTCATACACAGCTTTCCTTAGTTTCTGAGAGAACTTAATGATGTAATACAGAGAGATTTCTTTAATGAATTTGAGAAAAACAAATGGGATTAAACAACTCTTCACCCAGGCCTTTTACTGCTTTCTTCTCTTGGTATCAATTCGTGACTAAAATATAATTTAAAACAATAATAATCAGAAGTTATATTTGTACTTAAAATAGCTAGAAATATTCAGTACTTCATTAAGAAACTTTAATGTTTCAAATTCTAGTGAAAACTGTTGAATTTAGGGATATAAGAAAAGCTGCAAAGGGTGAGTCCAAAATTCAATTTAGACTTGTTTCTTACCTGTAGTAGGAGTCAAGTGGCCTGGAAGCTTTGGGAGAGAAATGTATAGAGAAACAGAAATGCAGTGATACATCTCTTATATGGACCCTGTATGCCTTATGGATTTCCTCAACAACAGATTGCATCCAAAAGATTGTCCATACAGAAAACTGGTTCCTTTTTTTGGAAAAAAAATTATCTGAACTTTGGAGACATCTTAATAGTTTAGGTCTTACAGTACCACACTTGGATTGATTTATTCACTAAGCTATATTATATTTGTTATTATATGTAGGAATAATTCCCTTTTTTAATGTACCAGGAATGCAAATGTACAAACCTGAGGACAGGAGTGATGCTGGTTGTTAAAAAGTGCACATCTGTTAACATCGTCTCTGTATGCATGGGAATACATATTCATACATGATCAAACTGCACTCCTAAAGGTTTTCTGTTGTTAATCCTTGTACTAATTTTTTTTCATACAACCTGCATTACGGCTAAGAAGAAAACAAGAGGAAAAAAGTTGGCCAATTGTTTTAGGTCAAAACAGGCTGGAGGCTATGAATTTTGGATAAACAAAATAACATTGAATTGTATCCTTTTCCTAAATTTAGGTTAAAGCCTTTCAGACCAGAACTCTGATAAACCAGAATTGAAAGACACAATGACTAATTTGAAATGTACAGGTCATACAGTAAATGTAACAGCTGTGTAGTGTATGCTTCACTGACCAGCATATGCTACTTTTAAAGAAAAATAGGAAGCTGAGGACTTGACACTTAAAGAAAAAAGTTGCATTTCTGTGCCATTTTATTACAGAGTCTCCTGTATTTCAGAAGCTCCATTTGATCTGCACTGTGTGAAGTGTCTTAACAGATTCAAAACTCTTACTAAATATAGTCTAGCAAAGTTGCATATAATTATCAGTCATTGAACTGAAGAGTTATTTACAGCTATGTTATGTTTCTTCAGCCTTTATCGCTGCACTTCTGATGATAGCAGTCATCTACAGAAATGCCTCAATGTCAAATATTAAGTGATACTGATCATTTAAATGTGTACATTCTTAATTTCCACATTTTCCAGAATTGAATTAAATATGTATTCCGTACTATTTTAGTAGTTCCTGTTCACCAAAACTGTGGGTTTTAGTCTTTTGGACTTTCAGTGTACTGAACTGATTTGGCATCTGTATTTTAATCTTTACTTGTCAGAAATTTCATGTCTGATTTTAGTGAAGTCTGTAGTAAGTAAATGTCTAACGGGAGTATATGTCAGAATGTATATAGTGTATTTAAATAAAGTACATCTTACCCTTAGAGTTTAGTTTAATTCTGTCAAATAACAAACCAAATCAAATGGCAGAAACAAGCTTCAGCATTAAGTTTTCCTCCACAGTCCAACTGCTAGAATTTCTATAAGGAAGAAACTTTCAAAGAGGATCAGACTCACTGGTTACTTTTTGCAATGCTTTTCAGTTTTTTTTCTTGAGAATTCATTATTGTGTGGAACATCACTCTAGACATAGCTGAAAACTAGCAGTGAATGTTAAAATATATTGATAACTGACTACATGCAATAAATATCCAGAAAACCTACTGCTGTACTATTTGGGCCTGATTCACCATTGTATAATCCCAGTGAAATCGCTGCACTGAAGTCTGTATTTATTTTGGCTAACAATCTATGTATTCCTGAAAATATCCAGTTTGTTAGCACTTAAAAAGAAACCCAAACAAAAAATGACTAAGGCGCTATTTTCTATCGTCATTTCAAAAACTCTAAAAGGTTATCCTTTTCACTTAGCATTAGACTCAGAGACACAAATCACACTTAAATCATCAGTGAAAGGAAGAGAATTTGGATACTATAAACAAGAACTGGTAACTAGTTGCTTCTTGTAATTATCTACTCATCCTTCATATATGGTAACATATTTGTTCAGGTTTATGCTAGTACCAGTTGCTTAAGTAGTAGATATGCCCTGAAAATTCTGCTTCTTCTAAAGCTCTATTACTGCTAGGAAGAATAAGATATATAGATGATGCTGATTTTCTTTCCGTATGCCTTCTGTTTTCAGGAGTTTGTACAGTCAATAAGAGCTACCAAGTATTTGCTGATTTCTCAGCATCCTTGAAAGTGGTACAACAATAAAACTGGTTTGCCTTATATTTCAGTCCAAATAATGGAAGTTTTTAATAATTCTTAGAATCTGAGAATAAACTTCCTTTAAAATGAAATGGGTCTTCTGCAACTGGGAAACGGGTAGGAGAATCAAAAAATGAAATATACCTTCTGTAGGCAAAATATGCAGATGTGTCATGTGGAATTGTTATATAACCTGAACAGTCAGGGAGGAGATGTTTATTCAGCTCAGTGAACAAGTACTGGAGTGAGGTTCAAAACTTCAGGACACTACATTAAACAACATCAGTGCCAGAAAGGAACAGGCCACAGCTTTCACGAACAGATATGGTGATGTCTTCATGCAACTATGAAGAGGAAAAAAGTGTAGGAAAACTCTTCTAGGACTAGAACCCTTTTTCTCCTGTTGTGTCATTAGCTTTGCTATTACATTCTTCGTGCTGCTGTGAAAGCATACCATGCTGATTTGCAAAGAAGAACTAATGATACCAATTCCATTTTACTTAGCAATTGAAAGGGTTTGAGAGACCATGACCCTATCTCCCCTGTAGGTGCCAATACGTATATATTGAAATAATGCATCAAAATTGAAATAATGTCTAAAAAGTGTTCTAAATAGTAATAAGTTCTGAGCTGCTGAAGATCTTATCTTGGAAATAAGTTTATAGTGGCACTCCATGCATCATTTCTTCAATTCCCTTTGTAAACAGTTTAAGGGTTCTGTCTGCATGCAGACACAGAGGAAATTAATCTGAATGAATTTTGAAAGTGTTTTAGTGAAATTCTAAGTAGGCATCTTTATCCAGAATCAAAATAGTTTTGACTCAGTTCAGCTGAATTGAATTAATTTTGAAATGAATTCAGCTAAATTGAACTAAGGCCACTTAGTTACGAAGGAAGGCATAAACAGAAACATCTAAGTACAGTTTATTAATTTACTTTCAATTAAGACTTTTAATAACTTGTCATAACTTCTCCTGATCATCACTTGCATATATTCTTAACACAGGTACACTCTTCAGATTTTCCCAGAGATTTTCCTGTGGAGTGTCAGAAGCTCATTCTATAATACTTCTCCAATGTAGAACAACTTTGTCTTTCTTTGCTTAATTAGTCTTGAAAACATATTCTTCCTCTCCCTCTTTCTCCATTTCACCTTGATATTTCATTCTGGTCAAGTGTTTTTGTCTTTTAACCCATGCAAGAAGACTGACTGACCTCTCCTTATCCCAGTAAGAAATTAGTATGTAGTTAATTTTCACTGTGGAACTACATACCAAAAAGTGTTGTGTACTTTTCCTCTCATGGCATCACTATAGCTTGAAAAGCTCTGTAACATCTGAAACAAAACACAATGTTCAGAAATTACTGATGAGACTTCAGAGCCTAATGCATGCTCAGTGTGGTTTGCTTGACAATAACATCTTTGAGATGTCCTTATCATCAGTTTCATACTGTTACATAATAGTAGCTGTCTTAGCAGCTAATTTACAGTCCCTTACTCCCTTATATAAAAATAAATTTAAGGTAAAAAAATACAATGAAAGGATAAAAAATTATTCCAGGGTTGATTTTTTTAATGAGCTATAAATGGCAACAAAATGATAATGCAGTAAATACAAATTTACTGGAGTTGTCTTACATAACAGGGCCATGCAGGCAATCTAGGCAGAGCACAACATAAAATTTAATAAAAATGCGTTTTAGTTCCTCAAATTTTATCTCAATAGAGTAAACAAGCATGTAAGTCTGGAATGAAGCTGAATGAAGGAAAACTTCTCAGTGAGGAGCCTCAGGTACATAACATTTTCATAAATCTGCTGACAGAGCATGTCAAGACAGCCAGCTGCTTTTGTCATCTTATATCTGTTTGTATTTTTCTATAGTATTGGCTCCTAAGTACTTATTTTGTAGTACAAGCACATTATAGCCCTTAAGCAGCAAGATAAATGCTTAAAGCTGATTCAGTTAGACTATTTGTTGGAATAAATCCTGCTCCCTCCTGCCTAATCACAGGAGCTTTGCTGGCTATGTGACTGTTTTGTAAAGACACACAAATCTCATATTCTTTGAAAGAAGTGTCTGCATTTTCAAGATCATCATATCTAACTGTATTCAGACAAACTGGTTGGAATTTCTTGTATTCCAACAGGCTGTGAGACTTGTAGAATAGGAAGAATTAGAGTAGTGAATCCATCAGAGGTGTACCTGTTATCCAATCCATGGTGCAATGTACAGGAACATTACAGTAGTAAATCCTGCTTCAGTGATTATTGCACAACAGGCCATTTATTTGATTGACTTCCCAAAGCATTAGATACACACAAATTCATAGTAATATAATCTTTTCTGAAGGAGTTACAATTTTATTTTAAGATCGGCTACTCTATGAATTTCATGTGCTCTGATATTGTCATGATGCCATCCTCTTTCTTTTTTAAGTGCTACATCTTAAAATGCATGGAAGAATTAGTCTTTTAAAAAAAATAATCTGTGACTGGGGTTTTTTTATATCTCTGCCTAAAAATTCCTTAGAACATAAATCAGACCTGCTAAAGCCTTGGCCATGACGAATTTGCTTATTCATAGAGACAATCTTGAATAATCACCATAAATTAAGATAATCAAATCTGTTTTCACCTATTTTTTTTTCACTAACTTTTCAATTTCTTCTACACATTATGTCTCTACTGTGATGTTCATGTCCTTTTCTTTAGAATTTATTTTTCCATTTATTGTTTCCTCTAGAGGAATACAATAATGACAAACTAATCAGGTCATTTTTTTCTTTTTCCAATAATGTACTAATGCATTGCTTGTCACTTTAGCTGATATTTAGCTCTTTTGGGTTCTTTTTGAATTTTTTCCTTTCTCTTCTCTTGCCAAAAGAAGCTGTCAGGCACATTTTGCCCTTTGGCTGCTTGCTATGCTTCTGCTTAGGGTCTGCAGGTAAGGTGATTGCCATTCTATAGCAGGCAGAAAAACTCACTATAGAGGTGGTCTGGGTAAGGGCTGAACACACAAGTCCACTTCTGCAGTGCAGAAATTTTCAAGAAATTGGTGGCTTATTTTCATATAAAGGCAGAATGTCATCTATTGAGTATTGTGCTTCTCCCTTAGGTGGAGAAGGGTTTGAATGGTCTGTTATAAGGGCTTTTTTTGATTTTTTGGTAATGTAAACTGAAGGTTTGGTAGAAGAATTAAATTTTCATTAACTATAAAGCTGATAGTTATGACTGTCTAAAGTTAAAATTATTTTGAATGTTAGAATTTTCAATTAAAATCTAAAATAAGTGGGAATTTTAGATGCAATAAATATTAAAACTTTTACTGAATTGTTTCAATAAGCTTTTAATTGTTTGAATAGTCTTTCCACGATTCTCTGAGCAAAATATAATACAAATATAGTACTATACAAAATAGAAGGCAGACTGTAGTATATCATGATGGTATTTGGTAGATTTAAAAAATGTCTGTTTGCTGGAGAAAAAGAATGCAGGTTGGGTTTTTTTCCTTTGGATGTTTACTTAGCACACAATCAAAATAAAAAATATGTCATTACTGAGAAAGCATTTATGAACATGAAGACTCAACTGAGCAGAGGCTCTTACCTTGACAAGAGATGAGAGCAACACCAACAGGTAATGCACAGCTGACTCTGTGTATATCTCTGCAGAGGACTCTTCATGTCACCTTACCATTTCCCTGTGCTCCCCAAGTCAAACAGCTGAGAAGAGACAGGTCCCTCCCAAAAGCAGTGTGAGGCAGCTGTCATGGATTCCAAATGTCACAGCTAACTTCACTTTTACTGGAGCTTGAAGTTTTGGTGCTTAGACGCAGGAGTTTTGTGTGGTCGCTGCTCTTTGCAGTTACTCCCCAGTACAGTTCATGGTGATAACCAACAGACATGACTTCTCTCTGGAAATCTTGATCCAGATATACCTAAAATTTTAAACCTTTATGAATATTGATGTTGATGCTTACATTCCTCACTTTAGGTGAGATTTCTTACAAATATTCCAAATTGTATTTGTCACAGCAGTAATAATGGCAGCCTATGCACCTACTTGATGAAACTATAAGCAAACAAGTTGGGGAAAGTTTTTTGACAGATTTATTGGCTAAACATTACCATGTTTTCTTTTACTTCAAAGAAGCCAATGAAGGTTTCTCAGGTGACAATATATTGCACTGTCACTGATCTCAGTTTTCAAAGAACAGGAATTATGGAAGCATCAAACTTCACATTGATACTACTATTCTTTTTTTTAATACAATGGAAACATAATTCACATTGCTAGGGACAAATTCTTGTCATGAGTTCCATTACACAGGTATTGCAATATAAGACATTGACAAAGGTCGATATAACGTTGAAAATGTTACTAAAATGTTGAAGGTGTACAGGGTCATGTATTCCAATAAATGACCAGTAGCTTTGAAAAATAGTCAAATTAGCTCTGAAAACAACAATATCTTTGTTAGAGTTCTGCTCTGAAACGTATGTATGTTTTAAAATTGTGCGTGCACTGCATAAGGCACGTAAAATGGAGAAAAGTGATTTTGTCAAGTGAATTTAAAGCAGATTAATCCTGAGATAAAAATTGCTTGAAGGACACAAGGGAAGTATTTTGCCTCAAGAGGATGTATCTATTTTTACCCCAGCAAATCTATTTTAAGATTGGAGTAATGGAGATGCAACTTAGTTTTTTTCACAAGTAGCACACGTTGTGAAAAAGAGAGGAGGATTTTATTAGCTAAGTTATCAGATAGTGCTATGTCAAAAAATTAACTATTGTTGAATAAGGTTTATGAAAATACAGTTTTAGGTTCAAGCTGCCTTCTAATGCAAAGCAAGAATTCTCACTATTTTCAGGGAAATAGAATGTCATTCTGAATTAAGAAAGTTGGGAGAGGCACTGTACTATCTCCTAGCAAAATAGTTAAGAGTGTAACCTACTAATACTGCTCTAGAAATTTTGTATAAATATTGACTTTTGGCCTCAGTATTATGAGAAATCATAATTCATAATATGCATGTGTAGAGTAAGGGGAAAAAATGGTTGTGGCTGTATACCAGTAATACACCTTACCAGGAGTTCATGGGAAGGACCTCAAGAGATACAAAGTATTATTTCCAGATGCTCTGGTAGAATTTGAGAAGTACGAGCCATATGCAAAGTACATTTCAGTAATAAAATAAATTTAAAAATTAGACACAATTAGTAACATTGTCATATGCAATTATCTGAGATCAAAATTCTAATGATCAACAAAAAGTATGGGAAATTTTATCCTTTACATCTCTCCTTAACTTGCTTTTGGGGAAGCTTTATTCTTTTACTTTTTTCCATGACCTTCAAGATAACAATGTGGAGTTAAGACCTTAGACTTCATAGGTATAGTAAGTTTTTCAGTTTGCATTGATATCTTTGCAGCAAACTTGGAAAACCAGTCAAAATATTACTCCTGTGTTGCATTCAACATTAACCAAGCTGCCTTCAATTCATGTATTTAGTATTCACCTGTTTGCCTTTACATCACTTATGTTTTTGTTGTGAAAGCACTAATTATTTTCCTTCAAATTAAAGAAATTCAATGAATGATCATTAGACAAACTCCTTGGAGACCATCGCTGTGACAGCTAGATAGATAATTAGAAAACAACTAGATTAGATAATTGGAAAAAAGTGATACATAGCACACATTGAACCAGAAGTTCTTTATATTGTTGGCTTGACATAGAATCTTTCTCTGTTGTTTAATCATGTGCAATACAAACCATGTAAAAATAGCTCAGCAACTGGTCCATGAACTTTTATAAATACCTAAATTAAAATGACTACTACCACTGACATAGGTTTTATCCAGGTTTTCTAAACTTTACTCATTCAGAATTTCAGTTTTTAATAACATGTTTCTGTCCTAAATATGCAAATTAATCAAACTAAATATGTGATTGTAATAAAATAGAATAAAACATGTGCACATTCACAGTGCATCATTTACTAGAAAATAATAGTAAAAGCCCTCCAGAATCACTAACAGAGCACAAAGATTCACATACTGCATACCTGTTCAAAGTATCTGTTCAGTCATTCTGCCAGTCTTGTCTCCCAGAGCTGTATATTTAAACAATAGTTCTTTTTTATGATTTGTTTGGAATTTAATAGTCCTTCTGTAGGGTCTTTGATTATTTTCAACAATTCAGTCTGTGGTAAACTATATTAATCAGCATTTGCATATTTTTTCCCTTTTCTTTGACAAAAGTTAGTTCATATCAGACTAATAACTTCCAATTGTTAGATAGTCATGCAAGTCAGCAAAAGAGGAACATTAAAACTTTTATTTTCCTGATTACTGATAGTATTTTAATACGTGGGGGGAAATGACTCATATTACCAGCATTATAGACCACAAGTCCTTTTCTTGAAAGGGCTGTGATTAAGGAAGGTGTGCCCACCTCTGCATCGTTGATGTCAGCATGACAAGCAAGCAGTAACTCAATGCAGGTGCTTTTGGCTTTTCTTACTTGAGCAGGTTGTAAAAAATACAAGTCTCCTGTGTCGTTACTCGTTAGATGTAGTCCAAGTTTGTCTTCTTTTTCTGAAATGTTCACTGGACCAAATTTAGGTGGGGAGGTTGAAATAAATTATTATTTACTTGGTGTGACTGATGTACTATATGTTGAGCTTATGAGGATCAAAAAGATTTAGTATGAGTAAGGCCAAGTGATGGACAAAATGGTATAAAGTAAAATACAGCCTCTCTTAAAGACTCACTATTAGTAACTCTTATCAGAGAAAATAAATCAGTGCTTTAGATACCTGCAGGTATATAAGTGAGGTATTTATCACTGCTCTTTGTCTCTAGACATAGCTACCTTTCCATGTTAAGAGTCATTGTACTCAGCAGGCCTTTTACTAGGAAATCATGTATTTCTGTATGTGGCCTAGACCTGTCTTGTGTCAGATGGCTGTTTTCAAGCCTACTTACAGGAATTTAGTCTGCAGTAACAGAAAATAAGAGTTGAAACTCTAAAATATCCTTGCAGTTTTTAACCTATAAATGATGCATCAAAAGTGTTAGTTTTGAAAGGGATGAGTAATTGAGATGCAAATAAAATTGAAGTCTGTTCCCAGAAAAAACAGCATTAGTATTTATCTTAAGTTTCGTGTAAATAATTTCTTTACTATCATAGTTGACTTAGGTTTGATAAGAAATATTTGCATAATACTAATAAAAATATGCCCTACCTTCTTTCACATGGTGAGTAGCTAGCAACTCAGAGCAGCAAACATTGCTTCTACTCTTTCTTCCACATGTGTAGATTAATTCCATGGCTTTTCCAAAAGCTTGAAATATATGTAATGCTTCAGCATTTTCTGTAATGTATAAAGAACTTTTAAGAAAAACAATGGGATAAGAGAAGAAGGGACCAGCAATTACCTATCTATCTGAATGTCTTGTTTTGACCTAAAGAGAGCCCCCTAAAAACTGATATAGCAATTTAGTTTTTATATCCTTTCCATCTTTGCGTTTTCTTCTGTCAAGAGTGGCAGTATGGTTTCCAGGTCCAATTGTGATACTGTATTGTTTGTGTGGACAAATGAAGAGTAAGAACTAAACAAAAAACATGTAAGTAATTTTATGTGGAACATTGATTGAAAGGCTGGGTAATTAAGATGTTTGACTACCACTTTTAAAGCTGGATTCAGCCTGGTAGTATAAACCTGAGAATTTCTGAATAATTACATTTCTAGCAGACAAATGCAGAAAGAAATTATTTTCTCTTTTGAAACTCACAAAGGGTAAAGAGTGTGGGGTAATTATTTCCTACACTTGTCCTTCACTGTAGCTACAGAACTTAGTACAAATATACTGTAATTAATTTAGATATTCAGCCTTTCAGTCTTTTTACTAGGCTCTCTGATCACTTATCACTCTGAGTTATTTATCAAACAAGTTAAACTTACAAGTCCAAGCAAAGAGGGAGGAAATTTTCTTTCTCCTTTGACAAAAGAAATCACTGCCCATGGCAGGGGAGCTGGAACTTGATGATCTTTAAGATGCAAGTTTCTTCCAGTCAAGACTAAATGAGAGATACTCAAGTAAAGACAACATTACTCTTCTCCTTTTCCTTTCCCTCCATCTATGGTACTAAGGCAAAAATGAAGGGATTTTTTTTAATTCTTGCTTCATAAATTTGAAAGAATTTTAAGAATTATTATAGAAAGAATTTTAAGAATTATTATAGGTCATAGAAACACAAGAAATGCAAGATTCCTTCTAACCCTAACCATTCTATTATGCTAAATGTAAGTATTGATGTCTGTTTTTAGGAAATAACTCATTTCAGTGATCTGAAATTGAGTATAGAGATACCCAATCTGAACCTTCTGGAATGGAAGTGTTGAAAAATCTCTTAGAAAAGCAGTCTTCAGGAATACTGTTTATTTTTGGCTTTTCTCTAGAAAAATCATTTTCTCAAGTTTTTCTTCAGAAATCAGACCCTTCCAAAACACTTCAGAATATCTTCGGTTTCTGACTGTTGACTCTTATTTCCCAATTTATCTGTCTGCAGTGAATTCCCTAAAGGCTTAGACCATCTGGTCCTTCAGTTTATTTAACTGTTTCTCAGTTTTTGTGAGCTTTGAATTAAAACTGTCAGGCTCAAGGTTTATAACCATAATGATTTCTCAGACATCATTAATTTTAATGTTTCCAGGATCTGTTCCATTTTTGCTCTTACACTTATTTCCCACAGGAGTAAGAGCTTCCTTTCTTGTAGAATGTGCTTTAAAAGAGGATTAAAATGAAAGAAGTTGGGGGAGTCACTGACTTACAGTCCAAGTCTTTATTGGAGTTACTTCACATTTACATGCATGAAATAGGTGTTTATGTATTTGCTTGCTTTCATGTAATTTTCTGTTAAATATAGAAATAATTCTATTTTGCCAGGGGGCAAAACCCCTGTAATGTGGGTGGTGGTTATATATAGTAAGTGAAGACATAATAGTGCATTAATTATTAACATGCTGTAAGGGTTAACCAGCTAGTCTTAAAATACCTCTGGGAGGCTAATAAGTATTATTTATCCTTGGGGGGTTTTTAATTGCCAAGTTGTACAGATACTGATTTATAAATACTGATGTTATCTTTCACATCTCTTCTACAGGAATTGAATATTTAGTATACATACAAAGTTAAATTTACCCATCTTTTACTCTACTGAGAGAACCAGTTACCATTTACTATCCCAGTGAAAGACAGTTAAATCTTAAATATGGTTTTATGGATCTTTTATTGTATATGTTATACGTCAGTCTTATTGATTTTTTAAAAAAATCTTAATAGTTCACTACAAATAATTCTTTGGGGATCATTATCACTGCATAAAACCAGAAGTTTAATATTGATATAGACATGAGAGATAAAAATATATATTATATTGATCATGACATTATCATGGTTATTTTAAACACTCAGAGCAAGAACTTTAATAGTATAATAGATAAATCACAGAAATGTCTAGGGATCACTGCTGTGCTTGCATTCTTGTTTTAAATTACAGGAACCCTAAATATTATCCTCTTAAAAAGTGGGATTGTACCACAATATAAAATAATTAAGAAAAGGCTACCACATAATGTGAATCATCAGTCTCATTGACTACTCTTTAAATCTGTGTTTTTCCACTGCTGCCGTCACAGCTCCTTTGACTTCCTTTGCTGTGATCTGAATCACATTTATTCACAGAATGATCAAGATGCCAAATGAAGAGTTTACCAGACCTTAATAAGGGATCCTTCTGTAAGAATATTTGTATTTTTCCACATGATAGACTTGCAGTTCTTTTTGGTGACTCTCCCATATCAGGAGTCCCAGAGGCCTTGAAGAAAGGTGTAATGTTTTCGTTAAAACTTAGAAACTCATCTAAACTAGGACAAGAGTATTTTTATTTTAAAAATAGTTACCTGCTGAAATACCAGTTCATCTGAATTTCACACTTTAATATTAGTTATTTTGGAAGTGATTTGCCTGGAGGAGGGCAGCAGACCCACAATTGTAAATATGTTATTTTGTATATAAAGGAGGAGATGGTTTATTTATTTTAAGACAATCTCTCTTTTTTTTTTTT
>VZRZ01001071.1:426497-567814 GCA_013398175.1 Climacteris rufus
TTTTTTTTAAGACAATCTCTCTTTTTTTTTTTTTTTTTTTGCACTCAGAAGTTGAGTGCAAAAGTTGTTAGGATTTTAGCAGCCCATATTATGTAGTAGTTGGTGCTGTCATATTAGCTAGTCTCACTACTTAGGAAATTGAGGAGGTATTCTCATTCTTTAGTTTTACTGTCTTCTGTACAAACAATTGTCCTTCAAGCCAGTTAAAGAAGACAAATTTGAGATATCTGTAATAAAATGTTTCATTTCCTGGAGCTGGATTAGCTTGGCACATCTGTGCTTATATTTTTCTTACTACTACATTTAATCTAAAAGTCCAAGATATTCTTGGGAATATGGGCTAATTTTTCGTTCCTAAGAACCATCAATAATTTTCAAGAAATACATTCTTTTTCAAATCATATATTGCTTTACTCTATTGTAACAATTGCTTCTTAGTTCCATGTGAAGCCTTCTGTGTGACCTTCCGACAAGCACTTGTTGTCTTTGTTGTGCTGTCCAAGCATAATTAATGTCACTCTCCTAGTGGTGAGTGTTGAATACTAATTTGTCATAGAACGTTTGATAGAAGAGTTTTGCACTCCTTGTACTTTGAGTGCCACTGTAGCAGCACATTTATGTTTAGAAGACATAATTATCAATATTTCACCTTTAAAGTCAGCTAGATAACATCCGTAATGGGTAAGACAGCATGGAGTCCTGCCTCGTCAATTAGAAATTACCAAATTAATACTATTTAACATTAATACTGCTGTGCAGGCATCATGAAAATATATGCAAATATGGTGACTGGTCCTAGTGATTTTTAAATTAAAACTTTTTATGTTAAGAGAATTTGCAGTGTAAGTTATAGGTTCATTCTAAATTTTTAGCATCACAGCTTGTATGTATTGGCATTAATCAGTTTATACCAGTGGACGTTCCATCTGTAAACATTAAAACTGCCATCTCTGTGTTTACACTGAATATTAAATTGAATTTATTCTGAATTTGTTTCCTAATTCTGTTTCCATTTCAATTTCTAAAAGATTTATCTTTAACTTACATATATATCCACAGATACATATTTTATATATATATATAGTATACATATATTTATGCATATATGTGCACAGTAAAGTGTAGTCTAGCTTTAAAACTCTGGCAGGTGTATAAGTTAGAGATTAGTGTTGTGTTCCAGCTCACCTCTATTATGTATTTCAAGCAGAACTGAGACTGCTTGTAATACCTCAGTAAGTTGGCTTAGCTCATTCCTGTGCTTTGTAACAAAGTAGTAGTACAGGAGTTTTCCTAATTGTGCCCAGAAAGGAAGGAAAAGCATTCCCAGCTTTTCCAAATTGCAGCATCTATATCCTTTCAGATGGTGTACCCAGAGACCAGGAAGATGGAAGACATCTGCATGACAGATGGATTAAGTTATGACCAGCCACCCTCCACTGGAGTCATGGTTTGGATGCCACTTTAGTTAGGAATTTTCTTTGCTTTTCTACCTTGAATATTTACCCTTGGACAAAACCTAGGTCTCAGGTTTACTACTATTCTTCTGCCACTTCACACGTTGTCAAATGATTGTTCAGGTACTAAAATGAAAATCTCAGTAGAGCTTTAAATTAAAGATTAAAACATAGCTGTAAATTAACAGGAATGTGATTGTCTACAGCAACGCAAAGACAGTAAAAAATAACACTGATTGCTAAGAATGACTCGATAGACACTTCTGTTTGCAATTATTAACCAGATGCTGCTTGGGGGATATTTCTTTGGTTTTCTCATTTACAGGTGATAAATTATCTCTAGAATTTAAAATAAGCTTTGCCTTTTTCAATATTAGGATATATTTATTTCAAAGCCATTGAATGCCACTGAAGGATATTTTGCTATAAGAGGAGCAAATTTGCCTATGTCTATCAGAAAAAAAAGACAGCCATATGCAAATCTACAAATCTTAGGCTGCTGGAATATACATATAACAAAATATATATATAAAACAAAATGCCTTATCGCAAAGAAGATTGACAGAGTTAACTTGATTCACCTGTGTTGAGCCTTATTAAGCACTCTATCTCAATATTACAGACTTAATTACCTGGAATCATAGTTACATCACCTTCAATGGGATGGATAATTGATGTAAGTTGAAGCAAGTCTAATAGGCTTGACCTTCAGTCAGATATTTGAATGGTTAAGAACTTAAATGTGTACTATATTTACCTGAAGGTTCAGACGGATCAAGTCTTCAGAAGAAAGAGCTGCAGAAGTCAATGCTGAGAAAGTCAAGTGCAGGCATACACACACCTTAAATGTAGCTAGAAGTTGAACTGTTTCCCTGGACTTTAATCACCTATGTAACAGTACTTCTGATTGAAGTATGTGTTCCTACATCTGGGGAAGGAAATAGCATTCAAAGCAGTAACAGGTTGTCAGTAAGAAAAAAGCAAAAAAAGTAAGAATTTCATGTTTAATGTCACAGTCTAAATATGCCAACATTAATTTACTTCCAAAAACCTAAATCTACTTGTGATCTTCTTTGCAATTTTTGCATATTGTTTCCATATCCACATTTCCCTCAGAAATTACTTAACAGATACAGTGTTCTGTACAGATATCTACATCCTTCCCCAAATGCAGTCCAGAGCACTGTAATGGTGCCTGTCAACTGCAAATGTGCCTGAGTGCCACAAGCATGGTCTGGGTGTGTTTTTCTTCACTGAAAACGGCTACAGTGAAAACAGAACAGCCTGATGAGAAAAAAGCCTCAACTTCTTCACAACAGAATATTCTCCTGTTGCCCTGAATGTCTTGACAACTATAACCTGTGCATATACTGTGGGAGGAGATAGGTCTTTTAAGTGTCCTCTTCTCATTTATTCATGTAGGTTATAGCCCATGAATTTCCGAGGCCTCCAAAAGACAGAGAGTTCATACTGCATAAATCTCATTGTTAATTAAGTGATGCTGAACCTAGGACACATCAGTAAGGGATGAAGAACATACAGACTAAAGACTAATTGATTTGTTGTGTAGTCTTTGGCAGTGGTTAAAAACAAGGTCTTTGGAAAGTGTGTCTGAACAGGGCTAGCCTGAAGAGAAGGTGTTCTTCGTCATCCCAGAACATTCTTCCAAGCCTCCACCAGTTTGCAGCTCTGGGTTTTCTTGCACAGTCTTGACTAGGGGAATACTGTATAATGAGTTGTTAACAGGGGCTTTCCTCAGAGAAAAAGGCAGAATTGTGACTTAAACAAAATTTTAAACCTCAGGTGAAGCATGAATTTGATCTGTGACTGTGAGGCATACCATTGTACTTTTTTTTTGTACAAATAACAGCTCAGCTGGAAAATACAGTAGAACACTGGACTTAAGTGAAATTCAAATGCCAAATGAGTTTTAGTACATGACAGCTGAGAAACCTTCTCTGAATAGAAAACTTACTGTTGCTAATGAAAATTACAGCACTTTCAGTATTGCATAGTGCATAATCTGCCAAAATAGTATATTTAAGATCAGATATTCAGCATCTTTTGTGACCTGATGCGCTTGAGTGAAAGGCATAATGTGCACTGCCTTGCCTGTTAAGTCATGACAGAACTATCTAAAAGGAACTGCCTCTCCTAGGTACTTGTTTTTCCTTACTTTAGGAATTAAAAAAAGGTTATAGTGATCCTGTGTGAGACATTAATAATATCAGTAAAATATTAAATTATTAATAATTGTGTAATTCTTGTAGACTCCTAGAAATGACTATTTAACATGAGCAGCCAAAATAATCTTTCAAATACTGCACAATAGCTGCACTGACTTGGAAATTGCTGTGCTTACTCCAATATAATATATGGTAGAGATTCAATGATACAGTTTCCTGAGTTCTGTAGAAACTGTCTTGCTTTTGTATAACTCTACCAGAAGTTTGACTGAAGACCTTTTAAAATGTATATATCTGTGTATATACTTATATGTATAAGCCCCAGATATATACACACTTAAATATCTCTTTATGTAAGTATAAAGTGTAAGTATGATAACAAGAGTATAAAAAATTTTACTTAGTCTTGACTGTTGCTGAATATCTTTCTGAATCGCTTCATGGTTTAAGGAACATTGCTGTCATGGTCTGTTGTAGGTAAGAGTTATTTCTTACTCCACTGATACTTTATTATGATTTGTTGGCAGCTGAGGTGTCTTTTGGATAAACTGACTGTGATTTTATTTGGGTAGCATGTTAGAGATACTTTAAGAGCACACTACAGCTTTCCTTCGGGACATAAGAAAATGGAAAATATAGGCTAACTTATTTACATTACTAGTTGTTAATTCAAAAATTAATTTTAATGCAATGTAGAAGCATCAAGTGTACAATCCTATGTGATCCTTCAGGTTCAAGTACCAGCGATTGTTCAGCTGTTCTTGTCCCTGGGACATTAGTATAGTCTGATACTGGTGATGTAGACCAAATTAGAAACTTCCGTTTGTCATATACAGTATTTATGATGAGGTTTTTCTTAACACTTTTTATAGACCTCTTATAATTGGTTCACAGATTCTCAGGGTTCTATAGTCTGTGTGTTGAAATCTGTTGACTAAATAGTGTTGAAATAATTCTTCAGTTAGCCAGGTGATGAAACAGGTTATTGGCTTTTTGCCTGTGAAGGAGGCTCAGAGGGAAGAGGCAAAGTGATTTCTCTTGACTGGCAGCACTAATATCTATTTTATAAAGGTGGAGAGCTTTTAGTTGTTAAGCTTGCCTTTTATAAAAGTGATGTGTTTTGTATCAAATACATTGTTGCTTCAACATTTTGTAAAACACAATTGATATTCTATAAAAATGGACTAAGTTTTTCTTTATACCCTTTGACAAATTCATTTTACAAGCAACTATAAAATACTGCATTTCACTCTGGTAGGCCATAAGTTGTGTATATGGAGTTAGAATACCCTGACAGCGGTCTCTTGTATCCAGGAAGAGTAAGTGTTCCAGTAAACAATATATAAAACCCTTACTCAGAAATTTTTACTAGACATTGTGCTTCATGTAGCAGTAGAGCCTTAATCTTCTCTAGTGGTCATCTGCTGAACCTTCTAAATTACATCTAAAAGGGAAAAAAAGAGCATAATTTCTTCATTCTATATAATTAATTATTTAATGGAAAATACTTCAACTATTTGAGTAAAATGTAGATTTTGATACTGGAAGACTGTAATTATTGACAATGTTGTATTTCACTCTGTAATACTGACAAATCCTAAACCTCAAGTATCCCATATAGAGACAACTGCTAACAAAAGACATCCATTTGTTGTAAGTAAAAATTCCCCTGATAATATTGGTGTTTATCTCATTTGCTTAAGAAGATAGCATAATCGTTTCACAGAAAAAGGGAAAAATAAAAACACTGCAATGACCTCTTTTGGTTTTTTGTGCAGGCAGGTATTTCCTTCATTGTATTTTACTATGACAGATAAATTTTAATTTCCATCTGTTTTATTCTAAAGAGAAATGCCAAACAATGAATGACTTCAGATTATTCACTGTATATTAGTGTTACATTTTACTTTCACATAATTTATACAGTAAACAGAAATACTGCATTTAGAAATACTTCATAATATTTCAGGCAAGCTTCCCATGTTTTCTCATAGTATGAGCCAGCAGGCTTACTCACATTTTAATGAACAGATTGGGACCATGGACTGTTTCTATCTTCTCTCACTTGGTGTCAAATCATTGCCTTCCATTTGAGGCTACTAAACTGGTCATAATGGTTTTTGTCTGCATGGCATGGGTGGCAGGAAACTTAAAGAATGAAGAGAAACATTTCTGGATGTTAGCCAAGAAAAAGAGAAATTGACTTTTTTTTTTTCTCAACATGAGTGCACCACTCTTCAGAAAGATTTGTTGGAAAGCTTGAAAAGTTCAGGTTCCTCTAATGTAATGTTAGTATTTATGCAGCATTTTGTTGCATTTAGTCTTTCCCACAGAATCGAATATTGCTTATGGAACTAAGGTTATGCCACCACAGCACTGTGGATTTTGTGTTGTTTTTTGATTTGTGTTGCTAAATCCATTTCTCTTTTTCTACTCCAAGAGCTCTCATTTGGAGAAGATTTTGTTTAGCATTTTCTATCTTCATTTCCCTGCTCGGCAATGGAAAATACCCAGGCTTCATTTTTCATGTGAGCCTCAGAATGTTTTCATGGTCTTTAGGGCAAGTGCAGGGAGAAGAGAGAAAGCTGATGAGCTCAGAAATTTTGGCATGTTTATACATGGATTTAAGTTAATACATATAATCTTTTCTAACTCTGTCACTTTGAAAGCTTTTTGACATCTGTTGGCACTGCTGGTGAATTTCCAGCTATGAGATCCATATGGTAGGATGGGAACATTGGTTGAGCTCAAGATTTGTTAAAATGTACCCCAACTACCAAATTCTGTTGATGTTGCAGACTTTCTTCTCAATTATCATTTGCTTACTTGTTATCTCAAGTAGAGGAACTTCTGTATTCCATTCCATTGCCTTTTTTGGTAGTATGTGTATTTCAATCTGTCCAGTGGAACTCTCCTTAATCCCACAGACTTGTTTGTTAACTGACACAGAGACACTGTTTTAGCAAAGACTAGGTCCTGTGCTGCATTTTTCACAGGGATCTGTACCTTCAGAAAAAGTTTTGGCCGCTTCTCTGTACAAATTGTTAAACACAGATATCCAAACACCATTTTTATTTAAACAGGTAAATAAACATGGTCTAAAATTAGCACCAAAACTAAATATTGTGTCACAAGGAGACAGAGAAAAAAATATAGAGTTTTCTTCAGCTGAAATTTTTTTTTTTCTGTAACCTCAAACCAGTAAGGCAAGGAGATGCCTTTGGACAACTCACAATACTTGCAAGATGATTCCTATCAGAAATATAATCAAATCCACCTTTCTAATCAAAGAGCCAAGTAGCACTTTGTACGGGTTAGGAATTCAAAATGTAGCTAGTGCACAGCTAATCTTACGAAGATATTTTCAAGAATCAACAAAGATCCTTTTTAAAAATACTATGTTAAATAATGCTGCTTCCTTGAATTTAAAAAAAATAATTATCCTCTTAATAGCTAGTATTTTAACTTTTGATAAATATGGGGCTTGCAATAAGGGAATTATAAAACTTCTGAAATAAAGTATATTTACTAGCTATGCAGAAATGGTTGATTGGGGTGTTATTACCTTGTAGTAATAATGTTCCTCTCCTTGTTATCTCTTTCTTGAGTGATGTGTACTCAGAAAGTGAGAGCTAGACTAATTTGTGTTAAGTAACCATTTGAAAGATGGACCTGTAAGATTATGAAATGTAACCAGGAAATTCATAAAGTTGATGTGAATAAAAGGTCTTCATTAGAATTGTCTGTTCTGAAAGTAGTCCATTTTTTTTGCAAAGTAACTGTTATATAAACCATTTTCCCATGTGCACGTGTTGTGGTTTAGTCCTGGCTGACTACCAAAGCTTCCACTAGAGCCGCTTTTCTCCCTTCCCCCTCCCTCTACAGATGGACAGGGGGAAAGGAATGTGTTACTAAGCTGAGATAAGAACACTGAGAGAAGAAACTCCCTAATTAAAACAGGCTCAAAACTTATTAGTGATAAAGTGAATTTATTACAGAGAGCAAGCAAAAAACATCTTTTTAAACACTCTTTCTCTTTTTTTCACCCCTCCCCCAACAGCCCTCCCCTCTTCTCCCAGAAGGTAAAGAGAACCAGGGGGTTTTTCCTCCTAGTTAGTTCAGTCCTCAGATGTTTTCTCTTCTTGGCCAAAATACCTGAAGGGGAGGCAATCCTTTCCTTTTCCCTTTTCGCAAATGCTGTGGTAATTTTGCAGAAGTTATGTTTTCCCTCTTGGCAGACAGCCTGCCTGGTTCTGCTGCCGCTTTTTTTTCCTCCTGAGGCCGGGCTAATCCAAACTTAGGGTAAGGGTGACACATGGCTTCTTTAACTCAATTGACTCCTTCAGTTCCCAGGAGCAAAAGCCTTGTTATCTGCGTCAATTCCTCACCAGACCAAAGTCCCTCTTGTAGTTTGCCACCTCCTGCCCCATAGTGGGGTGGATCTCGACTCCTTCATGGACCCTCAGGGTGCAGGGAAACACTGCATTTGGTACAGTCCCTTACCACAGGCCGTGAAAACCTTTCAGCTCTGATGATTAAAGGACCTCCTCCTCCTCCCTCCTTCTTCTTGGCTGGCTTTGCTGGTGTCCATATCTGTTGTTTTCCTACATTATGTACTCCTTGTTTCCCTGCCTTATCTAAAACTACATGGCTACCTGGCTCTAAGTACAATGGCATGTGCATGCCTACTCCCGAGTTTGCTTCTTAAATATGTTGTCACACAGGCATTACCTTCCTTCCTAATTGGCTCAGCCAGCACATCCGTCAGAGACAGGCCCTGGCTGGACAGCTGTGGAAGATTCTGGCAGCTTTTTACAGGAGCCATCTTTTGGCCCCTACCACACCCAAAAAGCCAGACCCCCCTCAAAACTACCACAGCAGGCTATACAACATTATATGGAACATGTCTCTTAAAACATTGATGCTCTTTTGAGCTGTAACTGACATATTAAAACATTGAAACAAAATCTGTATTATACATAGTCTTTGCTTCTGATTGTGTTAGTTTTTCTGTTCCAGTGCAGACTTGTGCACAAGCTGACACAAATTTTTAAACACCTACACTGCAAATGGGATAAACTGAGTTTATGTTTTGAGTGGATGGAATATTTTACCATCAGATTACAGATGGTTTCACTGGTAAGAACTGTAAGACAAAAGATTGTCATGGTAGTTAGCACAGTGCTTGTTCATGCAGTAGAGGGATAGTATGGAATGCTAAATCTATTTATGTTCAAAATTGGAGATATTCTGGTTAACTTTTGAAAGTTTCATTGAAGATTGTGAGAGTCTTGGGTGAAGATGCTGAGATCTCTTGAAGTCATCAGATTGTCTAGTAAACCTAAATATAAATAAAGAATTTTTAATGTTTGTCTGATACAGGACCTCTGCAATGTCTTAAATGAAGACCTTCAAATATTGTAACAAAAGTTCCATTTGTTTAAATTCCAGATATATGCTGTATTTGATATTTTGCAATTTTTGTTTCTGTAGAATTAACCACTGTCGCACATCTCACTTTCCTGTTTGAATGTTTTTTAAATTCTAGTAGTATTTCCTTTCCTGAAATTTTGTCACTTACTGTTCCAGAACTTATGAAAATATATCTTATATTTTTAGAATAAGCTGTTCTTATTTAGAATATCAATGTATTTTATATCTTAATCATTCATGACAATATGTAATGATGACTGACCCAAACAAGCATTTCAGAATCCAAGCAGAAATCTTCTCTGCTGTAATATTGTGTCAAAATTGGCTTTTTGCATTCCTTATTTTGAGCCCATGTGAATTCATCTTTTAACACTTTCAGCAAAATTGTATTTCCCTTATGTGCTTAGGTTAAGATACATTGCAAATATTTCTTCATTCTTATCCTAATTACTCTGACCAAAAAAAAAATAATTAAATTAGGATGGTTTAATATGATTTCTTCTTGACAAATCTGTGTTTTCTGTTTATTATCATCTTATCCCCAGGTGCTTGGAAATTGATTTTTGAATAATTTGTTTTAGCAGTTTTTCAGATATTCCAGTTTAGTCAACTATTCTGTGAATCCCAAGACACATATTAAAAGGAGGGGAAAAAAGTACTGGTTTTTCTGCCTTAATTCTAACACTCCCCCTTCTCCACATGTTGTCAGGCCTAACAGCTAAAATCCTGTTTCAGTTGATGACAACTCTGTTAGATTAAATCCTGCTGAAACAGAAATCTAAATATGGTTTTATTCTTTCCCTTTCTCCCCCTTTTTATTTGCCTGCTCTGATGTCCATTTTATTAAAATTATTCCCAGTGCTTGATCACAATTAGTTGCTTTCTAAAGACAAAAGAAAAATTTCCCAAACTGTTCGTCTTCTCTGTTATCAGTGAGTTCACTTTTTGTGTTAATGAAAGACCTTTTTGTGCTGCTTCTGCTTGCAATTTTTGTATTGTCTTGATTGGCTTAATGCACTTTATTTTAATTACTCATCACCTCTCTAAGAAATTGATGCTATTCCTTTATCAGTGATGTTGTTTACACTCTTGGTACTATTATTTTTTTAAATGTCAATCATTCAAGAGATCTCAATTTAGACCCTTAAGTCCCTTTGTATACTTCATTTTTATCTTCCTGTTTGGAATAAGTTATTTTCCTGCCTCCAGAGCTAGGTTTCAGTTTGGGGTTTTTTGGAGGAACAAAACAAAACTTTGAATGTTTGCCCCAGAGATCCTATCTTTTGTTTCCTCAGTTTGTTAAAGTCTGTTTTTGGAATGTCCTTGTTCTTAATATGCTGTAGCAATTCCTTCCTTTTGTAGTGTTTGAGAATTCTAATTGCTTTAAGGCAACTTTTACTCAAACTCTTGACTCCCTTGAGTCTCCCTATACTCTTGACCAAGTTCTCCATATGACTAGGAATTGAAGCGGCAGTCCTTACCTACTTGTTTAGTTGTCTGAGGCTATTTCCAGGAGAACTTGTTAGACAATCCATATCCTCCATTGCTTACATAACAGCATTAGGGTAGTCGGTTTGCCATCATCCCCACTACCTATCCTTTGATTGCTGCTGTTAATTGTTCTGGAAAGAGTTGTGTGCACCTACTGACTGCTTCTGATATATCACTAATCCCTGTCATGAGATTGGTTCAGCTGTTCTTTCCTTTTATCCTTACCCAAGGGTAATGGTTTCTGTTAGGTCTTACTCTCACCTCTACTAGAACAGCATAGAAAATATATGAATCATAGCTGAATCTGTGCCTTCATTTTTCACTTGTATGTCCTTTCTTAAGTAGTGTTTTATAGCTTGGGAAGACAACTCTCTATCACGGTGCTATATGTAATGGTAGAATGATACTACATTTTATTTAAAAGTATAAAATCTGAGCTCATAAACCAAATCTAGTGACTTTACTGAACTGTGCTAAATGACTGGGAAATATGTCATGATCAATGTATTGAGTACAGCATTTGTGACAGGAGGAAGAAAAAGAAGAGAAGCCTGAATGAGAAAAAAAGAACATTATTCTTTTAAGGGCATGTCCAATACTGATAAAAGGGTGATAACTGGAAATGTACAAAGATACTGCCTAGAAATTATGAGATCAGTTAGAAAAAGTCTATAAAGTCTGAGTATAGGCTATGAAATTATTGGAAACTCTTATAATGAATAATTTAAAAATAGAATGGAAATCTGAAAGAGAATTGCTTTGTTGACAGAAATTTTGAGTAGGATTGGGTATGACATGCTTGTGCAGATTAGCAATAAGTTTAGCTAATTATTCTATTTATTGAGAGCACATTTCAAATACATGTCCAGAATATAATAATGTACGTAGGCTTCAAAAACCATTTTAACTTATACAGAAAAAAGGAAAATGAAGACTATCTAGAATAAAGATAGTGCTTAAAAGGCAAATGTCCACTGCTCTGTGCAATGCACATGACAGTGCATGTAGAATATTTTGCTAAGGAAAATGCCATTGATTAGCATACAAGGAATTCTGCATTTCTTGTTCACAAGAAATGTCCTGTTCCAAGCGCTCCCTCTCCCTGCCCTGTAACAGCGAGGAGAAGGAGTTAATGAGTTCAGGGGGAAGGAAAATGACCATTAAGTCTTTGATCACAGGAATCTACTGTCCAAGGTTCTCAGTTGGGGTAATGTCTAACATCTGTGGCTGCTGCTGGACTACAGTAATGACTGCAGAATAGCTGCCCTAGTGCTGGGAAGCCTAGGGGAGGAATTTGCTCTCTCCTTTTACTCTGCAGCATGTAGAGCTAATTTACTTGCATTGCAAGGTTATCTGCACTTTGCTTCTAAATACTTGCTTGAAAATGAAATTTCTCAGCAGAAAATTAACTCAAAACTTTTACGTAGTCATGTACATATCATACATTTGTTGTAGCCATTCAAAATTATTTATTTTGTTCTATCAGTAGTTTTTTCTTTCCCAAAATATCCTTTGAAGTGTAAACGTCTGTTTTATAATGTCATAAAGGGACTTTTTTAATAGTTTATATATGGTTTTATTTAATCTCTCTGAAACCAATATGTAAGGTTTTATTGTGGTGTAGCGACTGACTTTTTATTGCCTTCATTACTTTTTTTTCTGAAGTGCTTCCTAAGAATTACAGGTATCTTTGGCAATGAGAGTTTGGGGGCTTGTTACAGAGTGATAGGTATGCTACTTCCTGTTGGTACTTGGTTTGTGAAAATCTCACAACACAAAATGCATTCGAGAATAATAATGTGCATGCTGCATCATATAATAAATATCTAGTGCATCTCATCAGATGAGAAACTATCTAGATTTATGGGTTACTGTTCTTTGTTTGGATAGTAGATACAGAGCACAGACTTAAGTTTTATAGGGTACTTGAATGTCCTTAGTTCTACCATTCTCCACTTCTTTAGGTTTTTATCTACAGGGACTTACTAAAAATAATTTTTTAGTCCTGGGGAATTTTGTTGTTTTGTTTACATTAGAAGCCATCCTGCATTTCTGTTACAAAATCCATACTACCCAGTGACTTCACTAGGAGTCTTCATACTTACTTCTACATTCAAAACTGTAATTGTTCAGTCAAAACATAGACTTCCACACTAGCATTTCAGATAAATTTTGCCTTTCTGTAGACATTTTAAAGCCTTTTGGAAAAATGTAATCTAATATAAATAATTTTGAAAACGTATGTCAGAATTCACAAAATATCTGTGTATTAAAAATATCTAGTAAATATCTAGATTTTTTCCATCTCATATATTATGACTTTTTTAATTGTACAGCTGTAATTTCATAACACTTTAATATTCTTGTTTAAGCAACACTTTAACAAATAACACTGAACTATGGGTAGATGTTGGTGAACAGCAAAGAGATAAGAGGAATGTATTCTCAAACCTCTGGAACTGAGTGAAAGCCTATACACAGTATATACATAATCATCCATTTTTCTTTAGATCTGAGTGCATATTTGATAGTTACTGCAGATTCATTCCAAATTTCCAGAGTATGGGGACTGAAAGTGGTCTTTGATCTACATTAATTTAAGAGGTCAGTGACAGAAATACCACTGAATCCTATGATTGTGCTATGACAACTTTATCAAGAGAGTAGGAGTTTGCAGCCTTTCAAGTAGAAACAGCCTTAGGCCTATTCCAGTGCTATTCTGTGAAAAAGGTATAAAGTTTAGTACTTCAATACCAGTGCTATTTCATAACATTAGTGGCATTTGCCTTTTAAATTTTCCATTGTCTAGTCAGCCATCTCCCTAAAGAGGCTTGTAGAAGAACTTTGAGTGTGCTCAACACTCTAGCGGGACTGGGATCATCAGACTGTATGAGAGATCATGAGTGCCCCAGCTGGGTACTGCAGGCTCTGTGCCTCCTCTGATCTGCTGAGCAGTAGTAAGAACACAGCTGGAGTGCTGTTCCCAGCTCCAGCTCTCCACTACAAAAACAGTGTGGACCTAGCAAGTCAGCAAAGGGCTGCAAAGATGGATAAGAAGACTGAATTTAGAAAAACTATGGAGCAATAGTGGGGCAGTACTAATGGTACCTATAGAAAGCTTTGTGGCTAGGAGGTTTCTGGTAGCTCAACTCTTTAGTTAAAGACAAGGCACAAGATAAATATGAATGTGATCTTTTGCCTAAGGCTTCAGACTAGGACACAGGTGAGCTGGGTTGTATTTTTGCCTGCACACCACTTTCTACATGATGATTCTTAAATCATCTGATTTCTTTGAGACTCAGTTCTACAACCTGAGCAATTAAGTGATAATTACTATATTGTATGTTTACATAAAATGCTAACTAAGAGCTTTCAAATATTTGAATAAAATATGCTATAGGGGTTAAAAGTGTTCTTTTATTAACAATAGATTTTTATTTTGCTGAAGTTTACTGCAGTGTTTAGTTATTGTTGCATTTGATTGTAAATTAATTCATTGAGAAGCTGAACAAATCCACAAATTCATGACTGCTAAATATTTCTATAAATCAATTTACATGGTCATGCTTGCTAATCTGGCAAAACTTTGTAAAACTACATAAATAATTTAACTTCACAATATATAATACAAACTTTCTTATTGTTGCTGTAAGAACAACTACAGTAATTAAAATAATTAAATAAAGGTATGCTCTCTGACAAGTGCAAGATTTCAAGGGAAGCAATTATATTAGACATGTAGAAGTTCTGTAACAGAAATTTTGCATTCCTATTTGATTGCTTTTTTTATGTGAGGAAAAGTCTTCTGTATGTATCTGTGCTAGTCTTGTTTTCAGAGTATATGAACAACATTAAATTAAGTTCATCCTGGGCTAAATTTGACTTTTTTTTTTGTAAATGCTGTTGCTAGTGATTATCTTTAGATAACAATATATAGGGGTGATTTACTTTGCATGGCTTTAGTTAAATATGAGATTGCAAGTTGCAAATTCTTTCCAGTCAAAAATGTAAATTGAAAGAGTATAAGCCTCACTCAGCAGAATTTTCTCAGCTAGAATTTTCTCTGCACATTCATGTGTTAGAATTTGTACATCCTGCTCAGTCTGAATCCCATTAAGAGCTTGTGATCATCCTTGACCTTTAGGAATATTATTTGCTTTTTCTAAACCTATGGTTTTGTATCTTGAATATCAAGACATATTTTGGGAATATTTCTGCTTGAAGTATCAACAGTTTTCTGGTATTAAGTATAATTTCCTTATCCTGTGTATTGTAAAAGCAAAGTTATTCTAACTACATCTGCTCTGACTGCCAGTGCCAGAATCACTGCCTGTGACATTACTCTCAGAATGTAAGCAAGAAAACAGTTGGAATATTGTGAGGCAGGTAGGCACAATGGCCTGGCCCAATGCCCAGGAAATTGTCTGTCTCCCTATAATACTTGCCTCAAAAACGCTCTAATGAGTAAATGGTGTAGACAAACTATAAATTCATTCTGAAATCCAGCCTCATGACTGCTTTTGCACAGTACTGTAGATCTGGTGTTTTGAAATCACATTTAAGCTATGCTTGCCTTGTATAAGTGTAATATCTTGTAAATGGGTCTTAAATTACATTCAGGTGCCCTGAAAATCGAATGCATAAACTGTTCTTCTCATATTAAAATACATACACTGCTAGTTCCTATGCAAGCATTATACCATGTCCTTGGAAAAAAAAATTGTGTCGTTAATTTTCATTATTTACATATAGAAGTTGGGGGGGTTCTAATTAACTCAATTATTCTGAATTCAATTTCTTTTGTCAGCATTCTAATTTCATAATAGTAGTTCTACCTTTGAGCAATAGAAGTGAGGGGTTTTTAAGTGTTAGGAGATTGATGAAAAACTATTAATTTCTTTCTCCCAGGAAAGGTTGGACTCTTTGTTCCCTTGTAGCTGTGAGAGTAACATGACGTAACACAATGATGTAAATTCTGAAGTTTGTTTTCTGTCCCCTCTGTGCTTTCGAAATTGTTTGGGAGATTTGATCATTAAGTGTTTCATGTGTTTCTCTAACAACTACTTCATGCAAGCACAAAAACATAAGGGGCAGGATTAAAACTGCTACTATAAAGATGCATTTGTATATTGGCTTTCTGTCTCTTCACAAATATATCATCTCTGGTGACTCCACATTTGAACTGTGCATTTGTTCTCACTTGAGCAACCATTTCATCAGTGCTTTTTCTTCATCTTCTCTTGATCTTTATCATCTTTGTATCATCTTTGTATCATCTTCCTTAGCAAAGGAAGAAAATATTACTCTTATGAGAGTTTTTGAAATGCCAAAATATCCAGTAAGTTAAACTTAGAAAATTTAACTGGCTTTGTTTTCCTGCTAGTACAGACATCATGGCAAAATTCAGAGACTGAAATTGATGCTTTGATCTCTGACTTTCCCGTTGCCAGTAGGCAAAGGTCAGCGTTGCTGGCCAAGCAAATCGCTTAGTTTCGCCCGTCATTTCTGTTCTTTATTAACATTTTCAAAGAACATAATTCTGCAATTCTGATATTATCTGTAGTGTATGAATACAGCTGCTTCTAATAAGATTAATTACTAGAGATGTTTTTGTTGCTTCTGTGGGAGTAATTATGTGCACCAACCTAGATTAAGCATAATATGCAAACAAATTGGCAAAACCATATTCTTTGCTATGAAGCACATGTGCTTACAGAATATCTGGCTTGGCATATTCCAAGTATGCTGTTGTCCTCCCATCTTGAGGACTCATCTGAAAAAAAACAGTTTGTGATTTTATGAAACAGAAGGGAGTTCCTGTATGCATATATCTTTACCTACATCCATGTCTTTTCACCTTTTGCTGAGTTTCAGTAAGTTGCTGGGTTTCACTGCATTGTTGAGAAAGTTGTATTAAATCAACATTAAACTGTAATAATTTTCTTTCACACAGATCATGTATTTTCCAAAACTATATCATATATGAGTCTAAGTTAGTTTGCAGTTCTGAGTTAAAACACAGTTCAAAGCATTGGTTAAGTCTGACATATATATATAATGTATATATAAAGGAAAAAAACCACATTTCTACCATGCTCTTTCTATGTCTTTCCTTTATTCCTTATGTAATTGCATGGTAGATCAAACTGGTTATATAATTGATTTGTATCATGTTATTAATAGCATGGTTCTTTTCTTCAGTCATAGACCTATTTTTAAGGAGTTTGGGTATTTTTACATATCCAGTATAATGCGATCCAAATCATAAAAGCTGTTATTTGCCATCATGCCCAACACAGTAATGATTTAACCAAACAAAAACTAATAGAATACTTCTCATCTTATGCATAAAATCTGAAAAAGAGAAAAAAAGCCAAACCAACAAGTAAGGCTTATTTTCCCTTTAGTCATTATTTGTATTTATTAGTAATACTACTTCTACTTTAGATCCTTTCATTATAAAGATTTTATTTATATATGTGTATATACATAATTATTATGAATATAATAATGATCCAAATAGCAGATGAAAAATATCTGCAGTCAGTTTGCATAAGTTGCAGCTCATCCCTTGACAAAAACATTGTGTGAAATGCTACTGGAGTATCTTGAAAGTCACAGTAGTTTGTACTATGCTTTTTCACAAAATCATGCTGCATGAAGAGAAAGACCTGTCAATACGTCCAATTAGGTTTTTATCTGCCTGTCACATATCAAATAAAATGGTTGTTTTAATACTAATGCCTCTGGATGCAGCTGGCTGTTACTAGTAGCTAAGAAACCAAGATCAGAAATTTCAATTATGGGTACTGTACAGAGTGGAAAATTACTTTTTAAAGCATCTATGTTTACTGAATTTGTTTATCACAGCTAACATTTGCTGAATGATGGCTGAAGATTGGTAATTATGTTTGTAATGAAACATTCTTTAATTTGGTTATAAATTTATTATATAAATTTTAAGTATTCCTCAAAATGACATCTGAAGTACAAACAGGGAAGTAACAATTATATTCATGGTTTAAATATCCCCTAAGCAAATAAGATAATCTCTTACTTGATGGAAGTATGCTAGTAATGTTTTGAGGCACTTATACTGCAATACATATTTATTCAACAAACACTACCGTTATTATCAGGTCTACGCACTGAAGTCCATTTTAAAAACATACATTTTGACTGTTCAGGAATGAAAATAAGTAGTTTTGATATGCTTCAAGACAGGTTTGGGTACTGGTGATTTTACTGGGGCTACAAAATCCTGTTCATCTTAAATTCCTCCTAATCAGTAGCTTGCACACAGTGGATGTTGGAGTCGTAGATATTTGCTTAACAAATGCTGACTGAAGTCAGTGTAATATTTTTTGCACAAATCTAGAATAATTTTTATTACATCAATTATTGGTCTTTTAAGGATGTACTTATATGGCATTTGAGTTTTTTCCAAGTATGAAAGCCTGTCTTTGCTTAAGCTTGGAAAAGTTTGAGATTGCTGTTTATCCTGCACAACTTTTAAGCCCTCTAGCTTTCTTTCACCCACAAAAGTGCTAACAATTTTGAATGCCAGAGCTGTGCAGACTACATGGTATGGAGATTCAGTCAGAAATCAGATCCTCTGTCTTAAGATAGGCATAGGCAGAGGATAACTGGTCAAGCATATAGCAGACTATCTAGTACCCTGCCTAATTAAAATAGGCTCTATAACTGCTGTCTCAGACAATTAAGGACTACTTTAGTTACACTGCTTTATGAAAAGCACAGTGTGTGTAGATGATTAGACATACAAGTACCAGTTCAAATAGGTAACATACATAGAAACTATTTAAAAAAAAATTAAATCATGTAAATAACATCAAAAGTAATAGAAACAAAAATGTTCAATGGCATCCAGTTTTCATATTATAATTCTCAAAAAAGCAACTCTTGAGAAAAATATCACATACAGAAAGACCTAAGACACATTGATGATTCTTTCTGACCTAGATGTAGTAAATTTAGTACCCTTATAAAGCAACAGTTCTCAGCAAACTTACTGCTTATTTCATACAGCCTATTGGATAAATTCAAATCATAGCATAAATATAGGTCTAAATCTGCATCTGCAAAGCTTTGAATCCAATCTGTGCCCACTAATTTGGCATAATGTAAATGTGATGGGCAAACTTACACAAAGTCAAACTGTATCTCATGTGGGCCTTAAATAGAATTTGGTTTCATAGAGTTTTGTATTTTTAATCACTAGAAAACTGTATGGGTGTCAATTTAGATGCTCTCAAAACAAGGTATACAGCTGGAGCTCAGAATTTTTGTTTTGTCCAAAATTTTCCAGTTGAAATTCAAGCAATTGAACATTTCCAAGTACCCATTTTATGCTTCAGTATAATTAAAAACTCTTGGATACCAAATACTTATCAGGAGTGTAATAGAAAATATTTCTCGTGGTGATGGTTTGAGTCAGCTTTATGATTTTTTTCTTAAGAAACACCATATTTATTTCATGGGCCTAATTACTTGATTTGATGTAAGATTTGAACATGATTTTTCACACTTATTGTTTTCCTTGGGTTGGATGCTGTGTGTTTCATAAAATGCTTTTTAATTCCTCATTAATTCCTAGAAAGGAAACACTTAAACTGTTGATTTGAAAGGAAAATTTTCAGTTGTACTAGGAGAATAATTTTCCCCAATGCATAGTCTATTTATTTTTAACTTCCAAAAACTGTTTTTTCATGTGCCTATCAGACCAAAAAATCATTATGTACTCTATAATAAATAGTGCAAGAGACTTGAAACATGGTTGAGGTGCATATAGCTCAAGTTTGCCATCAGACTCAATAAAAACAGAGGCATTTGGATGTTTTTAGTAAACAACATTTTAATTTTATGTACAAAGAATTATTTCCCAATAGCGTCATATCAACTCAATCATTGTACACAATAAACACATGTTTCTCACCAGGAACTAGAATTTGAAACATGAAGTGTGTGTTTGAAACTCAAATTAGAAGATAACTATTCAATAATTTTCTTCTATTAGAAGAAAGATAACTATGTTCTTAAGCTGGAAAAAATGGGAGAAGAATGGGTGAAATACTAGCTTTAGTGAAGTCAAAGTAAAATTCGTGTGCATTTCAGTGTAGTCAGGATTTCTTCTATGTTTCTTGTAATAAAATTTGTCATTAGATAAATTCATTAGACCTTAAATGCACCACACAAATACAGGAAAGAGTAATAGATGTAATGCTCAGTGTGCCAAAGTAACATTATCCCAAAGCTGCAGACTTGTAAAAATATTTGATGTAGCTAAACAGAAAGAAAATAATGTAGTTAACATTTAAAATAAAATTTAGGCATGCTAAATTTTGGATTTGAGATTTAAGATAATTGTGCACACTATAATCACCATCTTTGCTGGTGGCTATAAAAACATTATGCAATGTATCAGTTACAGAACCCATCACCGAGTGCAGCAGACAGATACAGGAGATATGGGGACATGACCAAAATTAATACAGCAAAATAATGTAATTAAATATACTTTGTCTATTCTCAGCTCTTATTTTCCTAGTCCAACTTGCCTAGTCCACCTTCTGTCTGCTGGGTGTTCTTTTTCCAGTTTTGTTGTTTTAACTCATCCCAGTCTTCAGATATGTTATCCATTCCTTATAAAATTAAGGACCAGTTAATGTGGTCTTGTACAGCTCTTTGACTCTGTCCCAATGATAAAGGTTTTGTTCTGAATTAAGCCCTTACCAGTTAGGATGTACTTTAAAGTATGAGTTTGTATATTTAAATAAAAACCCAATTTTTTTGACAGCACAAATTAGGCCACTTCTGATACTGCTGTCTTAAATGGGTTTATTGTAGTTTGGACTGACTGGACACTATTGTACAAGCCTGGTGATGCACAAGGAGAAACAGAAGCCAGTTTGCTCTGTCTCTTGCTGTGTTATATCTGGCCTGAGGAAAATAAAAAAATGGAAATATTGGTGCCGAACAAAGAAATTTCATCATCAATAAACATGATTAAGAGTCAAGCTATCAATTAAAATAATACCATTTTAGCATAGTCAGTTTTGGTTTGGGTTTTTTTGAGCAGAATTTAACTTAAAATACTCATAATTGAAGGCTGAACTTAGCTGGCTAGTTACAAAACTGTACTAAATTTGTAAAATTAATCTGTGAAAAATTTTGCTATGGCAGTTTACTTCTAGTTCTTGAAATACATTGTATAGTGAAAGGAGCTTCAAGGACTTTCTGCACTGTAAGGCCAAAACAATTAGAGGTTTAATCACATTTCTGGTGGTTAAGGCTGGTAAAATCTCTCAGGCAATATGTGTGAACCATTTTATAGTTCCATTTCGGTTATGTAGGCACTAGTTCAAATAATTATATTACTGGACTGCCTTGTAACATTTGGATAGCTCATTTCTGTGCTATCCATTACTGATGATGTAGACCACACTGTTTCCATAGAGATGATCTCTCTCTTTCATCTCTTGTCATATAATTCTCCACGCAACACATTAAATACTCCAACAGAGCAGAGGAGAAAATTTTTCTCTAACATCTACCCCACTATTCTGAACTTCAATATTGTTTATTCCAGTGACAACAGTGATCCTTTTGATCCAGGTTTTCAGAAAATCAGAATATTGTGAGACAACATATAAGTATAGAGCAGTTTTCCTTTTTAACTGGTCCATTGTTAAAGAGCTGGAGAATGGTAGTTTGTTGTCAGGATCATAGATTTTAAGGACTTAAAATTGTGGGTTTGAACTTTCAATTTAAATTCAAAGTGTGGTGGTTTCTTAATGAATTTTATTTGTTAGGCTTGTGGGAGCTGAAGGATGGTGGGATTAGGAGTTTATGAAAGGGGCTGAACCTCTGTAACATTGAACAATCATTGGTATGATCTGCAGTGAATTGATGTAACGCCAGTACAGAGGTTGGTAGAGTTAATGTGTGTATCAAATACGACAGAATGTAATTACATGAAAATGACCCTTTCAGATCTGTGGAAAAACAATTTCAAAGGCAAGTTATATCATATTAAAGACATTTTGTACCCCAGTGCAGTACTGAAAGGAAGCCTGCAGTCCTGATTTGTTTCAGCTTCTCACGTAGTGGCTCTGACACCTGGTTACTATGAGGTAAATACAAATAGCTGCACAAAACTGGAAGTTCCTGGATGTCTGCCTTACCTTGCCATGTTCATGAGGTTATTTACTGCTGAACAGAGACAAGAAAATCAATTGGTCATTTACCATGTGAGCAAAAGGACACATACAGGAGTTTCTTCTGGATTGAAACAAATATAATAAATCTATTCTCTAGCCTGTCATGCTCTATGCCGACATCCTCTCCATCACTATTTTGTCATAGTGAAGAAATTTGGTTTTCGACAATAAATGATTCTGTTTTAGAAAAACTTTGGCCTACACTCAGTGCTTCTGCCTCCTTCCATACCAGTGTTCAGTTTTTCATTGATTAGCTAGGAAAGACCCTCAATGTTTAGGATAAGGAATACTGCTTGTTGCTGAAAATCACAAGTGAAAACCCAGAGTCTGGATTTGAAATTGTACAATGTTTTTACAAACTCTTATATGTTCACTGAGAAGCAGAAAAAAAGACTGCAGCACACCCTGAACTGCTGTAAATTAACATAGCAGTGTAGAGATGAGGATCTGATCTGCCGCATTCTTTCTTGAACTGTTTATATTGTTTAGGTGCCATTTATCAGTATTTCCTGCATGGAAGATATGTGTTCTCTATTTCTTTAGAGCGATGGGCAAATATTAACTTGCACTCATTCTGTTGGTTTCATTAGCTGGTTTTGTTTCTACAAGGTATGTACAGCAAGTGATAATTAATGTTCACGGTGTGAAATTGCAAACTCTCCTTCACACCCAAGAAAAAGGATATGTGCTATACATCAAACTACAAAATTGAAGGGTTTTTTTAAAATGGACTCTGCCAGAGCAAATCCAACTATATTATTTGACTAAAGCTTATGATACATTTTCAGCAGATATCAAGTTACTGCAAAATATGTATTGCACATACCTCATATATACAGGATCTTTCAAATTCTGGTATCTTCTCTAAAAGGATTATAGAAACCTAAGCAGGGGGAAAAAAATAAAAAATTTAAATCCTCTTGTACCCTTATACCATTCTGTTCTAAGATGTAAAACTTTAAAAGTTTTGCTTTAGGTATTCAAATTGGTACATACAACAAATCGTTCCTGCAGACTCATTTTACTGTCCACTTCTCCCCACCTTATATAATTATGGACTTCTCTCAGGAACTCTCAGTTCATTATGTACTCACCTATCTAAAACACAGTCTTTGAATTGGCTTAATTGCTTCAGTCAGCCACATCTTTAAAATATCCTATTTGATTATCTCCATAACAATAAATCTTATTTTCACTGTATGACTGGAAATGCCAAATGAAATTCTATCAATTCCTTTATGTATATCTGAAAAGAGGTTAACTGCTCAGAAGAAAATAATAATTTTTATTTTTTCAGTTCATTGATTCAATCCACTAACTAGTCAGACATCACAATGTCTTTCAAAATGTTCATTTTTAAATTACTACCTTTCCCTTGCTTCAGAGGAAAATATATTTCAGGATTAGATTAAAATGTGACCAAATAAGTACATATTTTAAAACATCAAAAAGGTTGGTTTCTAAGGAATATGGGACTGATGGTGAAATTGAGTTGCTCTGTCTACTTTCAGCAGTTAATAAGCAATGGGAATAGCAATATATTTTTGTTAGATTATTTGTATTCAAAGAGGAAATGCCGGCCGCTCTAGATAAAAGAGTGTAATCCAAAACTCTGCTTGCCAAAACTGCTATAAAAATAGTGGTGGAAATAGAGTGAACACAAGAACTCAAGTCATCCCAAGTTTCTTCAGCTTTTGGGTTAAAAAGGGTTGCAGGAGCGCATTTAGGTCTCAGAAACAAATCCTAGAACTTTAGTACAACGTGGGAAAATACTGGCATGCCAGCAATTAGCTGTCCTGTTCTTATCAACCAAATAAACTAATGGTATTTCCTTCCTGTTGAGCTGTGTATTCTGACGAAAGGGGAGACCTTGTCTTGCTTTTTCCAGACCCAAGTCAGGAGTTACAGAGTGAAACTGCTTTTTGTGTTTTGCTCTGGCTTTTAACCTGGCCTTTTCAAATGCTCTCCTGCAGATATCTTAAAGCCAGGCCATGGCTTTAAGACCATGGCCGTGGTTACTGCTGGAGAGGGGCGAGTTTGCTTTCCCTTCCCCCATGTGAGTTCTCCCTCCTATGGTTAAATGTAGCATTTGCAGCACATTTCAGGGCCCCCTAAATGGGGGCAATTTTCTTAAACAAGCCAGTATTGTATTAGTCATGTGTAAGGTACAAGATTTTGTACCAGTGTGCCATCATTCTAATAAAATCATTTGCATGGTCACATCAGATCAGCTGTCCCTATGCCATTTGGGGGGCCGCAGGTTGCTTGTTTCCTGTTTCTTCCTGTTGCCTTCTCCTATCTTGTTCAGAAGGTTTTAATTGCCTGATTGAGATTTGTTTCAGAAGATTTACTGATAGAGATTAATATCTGGAGATGAAGATTTTCTTCTCAATTTAGGTTTGTGGACTCCCTCTGATTTGAAAAAGACATTGAATTCTGGTTTAGCTGGTTGTCTTTTAATGAGACAACAGGTGAGGTTGCCTGTTATAAATGCAATTTTGGGACCATAGTCTTGTAGTTGTATGTGGAGGTTGAAATATTGCAGAGCTACCCACAATTTTAGAAAGAAGGAGAAAAAGAGTGTTAGAGTGTAGGGAAGAGCTCCATTTTAGTTGTTTTTGAGTCTTAGGAGTAGACAGATAACAATCACTCTTAAAAGGAAATAGATCATAGAAGGGAAGAAGAAATTTGTAAAATGTGTGAACTGTTTAATCCCACTTTAATTATCAGTGCAATGCAACAGGTGCAAATCTGTGGAGCATATCTGAGAATCCAACAGCATCATCTTGTATGTGAAGTTGTTTATTTCAGATTAGCTCTGGTCTGGTTCTGTGTAACTCATCAGTTATGTTTTGTGACTGTTTCATCCAAACAGAATCCCTGTTGTGTGCTGTGAGAGTGCTTTGTGGAAGCATGGCAATAGAGATCTCAACAGAAAACTGTAAAATTGGCATTCAGGAATGTGATAGGATGAAAATAATATCAGAATATCAGACCAGTTTTCCAAATCTAAGCTAAAATGTTAATACAGGCACACCAATAAGGCTACTGTATTCAGAAAACATGTAATCTGATAAGTTTATTAAAAAATTTGGTGAGACCTCTTTTAGAGGAATGCAGTGATGAGACTGAATATTGTTTCCTATTTTTTAAATTGCTATCTAAAAGACCTTTTTGCTGACTTTATAATCATAGAACCATATTTTTTTCTTAACTGTGCTGTAAATACTTTTTTGAAATGTAACAAGCAAATATCCATTAATGTTAGCAATGCTGCTTGAACCACATTAAGGCATCTTTGACACAAGGGTATAGACTCAGCTTCAGGGCAAAGTGGTTCACATCTGCCTATATTATCATCTTCATTTACTTTTAATTTGTGTTTTATTTTATGATATTACATTGAAGCTTAATCTAGGAGTTAATGGATTATTGCAAATCTGTTAAATTCCAGTAACAATCATATTTGTTTTCCCACTGTCATTTACCTTTGACTGTGCAGCCTTTTTGCTGAAAAAAAAAAATTGTTCCTGTCTGAGTTTGTAGATTTGGAGCCCCAGGTTATATTTTATTCCTTCTCTTGCTTTCTACGTCTTTTCTCCCTTGAATTCTTCTGTTTTAACATTTAAACATGCACTCTCATTGTTGAAGATCGAAGTGCTATATAGAAAATCAATTTCTTTTTCTTTCTTGCATGTACCATTCCTGTCAGTTCAGTTTAGTGTAACCTTAAAGAAGGGTTTGATTTCAGTATGTGCTTGATTTCACATTGCCTGTCACTGATAACAAATGTGTCCACAGTGATCCAGGGCTGAATGAATTTATGTGCTACTTCCTTCCTCAATCTTCTAGCTATTATTCTATGATTATAGTTATTTTTCTGTCTTTGTCCTCTGACCAGCATTCTCTCATAAATAAAATTATTTAAAACTGAAAGCATTATGTTAAAATAAAACCTTTTTATTCTAATGTATTTTCCTTAGGTTTAATGTATTTTCCTTAGGTTTTAGGATATACCTCCAGGGATGGTGACATTAGAAATATTTATAGTAGCATCAGATCCCTTATAGCCTCTGCATGTTTAAATTTTAAATGTCTCACACTTACTTGACCGGTTTTCTTTTCTGATGTATGTTAAGACCTATGATGCAACAAGTGCTATACCATATACCAAATGGGAAATCTGCAGTAATATTTAGTTGTGCCACTTCCTTCCAGAAAAATGAGTGAATGTAGAATGTATCATTGATGTGTATGTAATTTAGTATACAATATTTGCAGTCTTTTTACTTAGTACAGACTCTATTTTTTCTGCCTTTGATTTTTTTTTAATAGTTGCTTACATAAGAAGTAGTGTTACTAATTTGTTAGCTTTGGTTTGATTATACATTGATTTTAATAGCTTAGCCATCTCTTTGTTTTTCAGCATTTACATTCCTCTCTGCCCCCACTCTCAGCATACAAATGCATAATTGATAGGTGCATTTTATGTTGTTGTGGAGGTTCTTTTTTTCCCTCAGAACTATACATCGTACTGTTCTGCAAGCAGATCTGTTCATCACTGCCATTATGTTTATGCAATGACAATCATGAAAATGTAGAATAATTTAGGTTGGGTAAGAACTCTAAAATCATTGTGTCTAGCCATTAACCTAGCACTGCTAATTCCACTACTAAACCATATCTCTAATTGCCACATCTAGATGTCTTTTAAATACCTCCAGGGATGGTGACTCAACTTCTTCCCTGGGCAGCCTGTTCCAATGCTTTACAACCCTTTCAGTGAAGACATTTTTTCTGATATCCAAGATAAACCTCCCCTGGTGCAACTTGATGCCTTTTTGTCTCACCCTGTTACTTATTGCTTGGGAGAAGTGACCAACCTTCTTCCACTGGCTCCTCTCGGGTAGCTGTAGAAAGCAGTAAGGTCTCCCCAGAGCCTCCTTTTCTCCAGCCTAAATAGCCACAGTCAAATCTGACCATGTACTCAAAGAATGGTTGGTGATCAAAAGGACCTGAAGTAGCCAGGTAGCGCTTTTTACTGATGACCAGACATGCAGCTGTAGAATGTTTCACCAGACATTGTAAATATGATATTCTCCTGTTACCTCATATTGTTTGGCTGTTTCAAAAGCAACTGAGGTTCTCTTTCCATGTAAATTGATTATTGGAAATAAAAGCAAAACCAATCAACCAACTAAACAAAACCCATTAAATCCGGTAGTTTACTAGAAAAGGAATTTATTTCAGAATTCCCCAGCCCAGAAATTATACTTCAGGTTTCAGATTATTTCCCCAATGGAGAATTGCTGGCTGATACTTGTGGATGAACATGGTTTAAGCTTTCTTTCCTAGTAAGAGTCTGTATAGTGAGTGTACACTGATGATGTTAGTGGTACTACCCAAGGTAATCAGCACCATCATTCAAATGTAAATTTTAGAAAATGACTAAATAAATATTCAAATGTATTTTCCTCACAAACTCTTCTATGAATGTTACACTGTCTCTTCTCCATATGCTTCCTGCATGTTCAGTGGGTTTGGAATTTCAGTGGTCTTCATCTTTGTATTGAGCAGAAGATTGCTATTCACCTTTCATTTCTAAGAAAAGCACTGAAGCTCTCTGAAAATCTCCCAAGCCATACTTGGAATTAACATACTGAGCTAGAGTAATGTTATGAAGCTGAAAATATTTATTTGTTCTTAAACCAGATTTTTACCTTAGGGTAATGCTGAATTTGTTGACTTAAATCATTGTAAAAAATGGTCTGCACAAATTCAAACTGATGCTGTATGTGGGAGACAGCTGGTTGTCATGGTAACTGTAGTGCAGTTTTTAATTCCAGTTGGTGAGTAATGCTAACACAATGTTGCTGAATAGACCATGGCTTAGCAAATACAAGTATCTTGAATTCTCCATGTCAGTGTTACAGAGTAAGAGAATGCTTTGTTCAGATATACATACTGCATCATTTTTGGTTTATTGCTTTTGAAGAGAGACATTAAATAAGTATGTATCTAAAAAGCTAGAGGATATCAAAACTATACAATCTGTTTTCAGTGTGGGCCTCAAAGAGCCGCAACAAGGTGATAACCTTAAGAGACAGACAGTAAGATATCTATAACTAGTGAATATGGTTTTGTTTTGACTATTTGTCAATGCCTTTTTTAATGTAGGTCTATTGAAGAAATGCAGGAATGTAAAAATTTAGGATGGCAGGAGAGCACAAAGTGGCCAATCATTTTTTCTTTTTGTGTTTATGTGTGGAAGAAAATAGGACGTTAACTGAAGTTGTTTCAATTTGTTTAAGTTGAGACATTCATTTGATGCTGTGCTTAAGAGAAGACCTTTGCTTTTCAGGTATGTTCTCTGTGAAAGAAACAGAGGACAATAATTCTGGGTGTAGTTGGGATCATAGGATAAAAATCCATTCATTAGTTCGCTAATTATTCTTTTCTAGACCATCATACATACTATAAAAATACTTCATGTTAGATAATAGTCAGAGAAGAATGAGAATACAGCTTTTAGTAGAGTCTGTGCCCTTGGCTGCAGTGTTTTCCTATCATTGTGAATGTATAGTGCTTCCAGGACTCGGAATTCCTGATAATAAGTCTTTCTCATTGCTGAGATAGACAATTTGGGACTCTGCCAGTTTTTCAAAAATACACTGTCTTTCAGCTAATAATGTTAGTTATTAATTTTGTACACAATGTTAGTCCTTCACTTGGCATGAGACACTCAGCTTTTTTTCTGTATTGATTTTTTTTCCCTTTTCCTCCTTAAGCACATTTCTTTCAGAACGTTGCTCCTAAATAATTAATTCATACTCTTAGGTACTCATGTCAGCATCTGATATAGCAGTAGTAAAAGTCCAGAAATGCATGTGTAGGATTCACCAAAGTACTCCCATCCCATTTAATGCAGAAGGTAAAACTGAGAAGTCCAGAACAAAAAGTAGTGAAATGGTGAATATATTAAGTTATATCAGAAAATGAACATTACTGCTGTCCAAAATAAAGGCATATCTGTTTAACAGGATGCTGGAAGTTATTTAGCAAGAATGACAGCACACTTAAAAAAAAAAAATCCATCAAATGTGGTAGTGGAAGTCCTTGAGAATCTCTGAATTATACACACTGTTGATGTGCCTGACTGCTAAAATAAAGCCTTTTGAAATAAAGGCCTCTGGTACAAATTTTGAACACATTAAATATACTGATGCCAGAAGAATTGACCTTTATGGAAAAAGATTAGAAAATCAGTAGAGCAAGAGGGAAATACCAAGAATGTTCAAACCGTTGTGAATACTTGCAATATAAAAGTGTAAACCAATTCATTTTTCTACTGATTAAATTGCAAATTTGCAGCTTATATAACTAATTTACAAGATTTTAAAAGTGAACACTTCATGGCATATAGATGGCTATTTTTAATGAACGTGTTGCTGTTGCATTTTCAGTATGTAGACCCTGCAGCACTAATACTTGAAACCTTCTATTAATTCAAAAGCCATGAGCAAGACAAAAAGGCTATGTTTTCCCAATCACTCCCGTAGTACACTGAAAACTGCTTTATATTTGGAAGAATTAAGATAATTATTATTCCCTTTTGTTTGATCTAAGAAATGGGGAGAGAAGACTAAGTTCATAGTTATCAGTCTTTATTAATATATGTGTCATTCCATGTAACTTTAGCAAGGTTAGCACCTATCTGGGTATTTAAAGGAATCTATTACATCAGAAGTCTTTTACATTATATTAGGAATCCTCATTCTCAACAGTCACTGAATGAGAACGAGAATATGCTCCTCCTGGGCTTAGACAAGAGTTCAGACCTTACTAGGATTCAGTCACTTTGTAAGAAGCATCAAGTGACCTTTGGTGTCTCAACTCCAAGGGATTCACTTGAGTGAGAGTGATAGAGTGCATACTGCCCCAGAAATACAGCACCATCCTCTCCCCATTTAAACTGCAGTTTTCAAGTGATGAGAGATGACAAGTACTGATAATGTGTGCAATATTTTAAAATCCTAATCAGGGGAACATCATCACTATTTCACAGCAGCTAAGCTGTAAAACTAGATTTGACTAGAGGATTAAGATTTTAATTCTGTCAGCTTTTAGAAATAAAATTACATAGACTGTCAAGTGATTATTTTTGTGGTAACAAACAAAAAAAATTGTACGCATGCCTATGTGGTTTCTTAGTGTCTGTAAAATATTAATAAATAAGAATTAGGTTTCTTCCAACCTTCTTCAACTCTCAAGACTGTATAAAATAATCAGTAGGTTGGTAGAGTCATGGTCTGATGGAAGGTTCACTCAGACTTCTCTTCCATTGTGATTGTTTTTGGATTTTACTGTGGATAATGCTAGCAAATATTTTTGATATTCACGTAATTCCATGACAAAACTCTTAGAAAAACTTAATAGAATCAATCAAGGTAGATAGTCCTTAAGCTCTTACTAGAACAGAAGTGTGTCCAAATAAACTAGTAATCTGTGATGAGAACAGTGAGAGTACTGGAGTATGTGATTCAGCTGGAGGCACAAGTGTTCTCTCTGGCTTGGAATGTTTTCTGGCTGAACCACAAATTTTAACATGAACTGTACATACAATGTACCTATGGATGCACCCTGCAATGTTTCATTTCCCAAGCTTTCTCATGACGCTAGTTTAGATTTTTGGTGAAAATGTGCAAATAATACATTCTTTGCAAGAAAAACAACTTGTATTCTTCCTTTAAAAAAAGGAGTGGGGGAATGTACTATTTCTTGGACAACACCCATTTTCAATATATAGCCCTAAAATACAATGGCTTGGAAAAGGGTACCGTTCTTAATGAGTTGCCAACTTACTTTCCAGATGGACTCCCTATCTCCATTCTTTTTCTGTCAAGTTGTCAAGAAAGTGAGACAGAACCAAAGGCTCACATCACTGTGGCACAAATTTGGACCCACTAGTGTTGGTAATTAACTGATGCAAATGTAGTCTTGGATAAATGCCTTTAATATCTATGGTCTCTTTCTTCACATACAAACACGTGTACCAAATCTATGGTTTTGCTCTAACTAGGTGTTCAGCATGCATGGTATTTGGCCAGAACTGAACTTTAAGGGTGAAATTTTGACTAAGATTTTGTTGTCACACTGAGCTCAATATCCTGTCTTTTGTGTGCACACTGGGTGTGTCAGAATGCTGAGGGGATGTGTGAGATTTACAGAGCAGGGTATGTGGCTTTGCATGGGAGCTTTGGGGAGCAGCAGCTACTGATAACTTCAGGCACTGACAGTGCTGGAGTGTGTCTTCTTCATACTCAACATCTCAGTTACAAGAATTCTCTGAAAATGTCACTTGCCATCATTGATACACCTGCACTTTAGCACCATGTAACTCAAGGGCCTTGAGTACTTTCATTCAAATGCAGACACATCTGTGACACAGAACCTCTCTCTTGCTGGTGTCACTGTACTCACTTTATTTGCTTTTCATGACACATGCTTTGTGACTGTACTAATAAATTGACTAAATGGCTGAAACTCAGGGAGCAAATTAATGTTATGGTAAGTTGGAGCCCAAAATATATCAGTTTTTCAAAATAGAAAAATTAGTTTTGGAACAGAAGGGAAGAAATATTTGCTCCTCCTGAGGAGGCATATTTTCTTGACTATTGTTAGGACAGTGAGCTTGTATCCTGTAACAGAGTGAAGGGGGGTGTGACTGTGCATACAGAAACTAAAGAAAAGGCAATCTTACTGCTTTTCTTTTTCATGCACTTAACTGTCTCTATATAACAAAGCAAAGGAATGGAGTGATCTTGCATCTGCTTCTAGAAATGTGTGCCTTGCACAAGTTACAGCTTGCAGGAGTAATGCTGGGTCTGAATTTTTTAATGACTATAGGCAATAGGGATTATTTTTTGTGATAATATTCAAATCATTCAAAGTCTTCAGGATATGGCGTCATTCCATGGTGTGGAACTCTTAAATGCACTCCCTAAAAGATCCAAAATGCTAAACTTATTTTCAACAGTTTCATATTTCCTCCAATATCAGAGAGGGGCAATGTTTCAGTAGTCATCAAGCAGCGATGTCAGCATTTCATTGCAGTCATCTTTATGAAAAGGCAGCATCAGAAAAACACTTGGACTTCTGTTCATTATAGACAACGTAGAAGCTCATTTTGCCTAAGGAAAATTATATCAAAATAGTTTATTAAAAATTTATGAATTGATCTTTTTCACTGCATTCCCACTTATGTTACTAAATGAACTCTATATTTAACTAACTTAGCTAAGTGTGGATACCACATAAGTGAAATTAGAAGTCCTATCATCTTGTATGGTTAAATTGAAATATTCAGTCTTTTTGAATTACTGTATTATCTATTATCTAATGGTTGCATCACTCTCTACTCGTAAATGGATATCTACAAATTATCTAAGTCTTTAGAAAAATCATAAAATCTGTAATATCTGTACTGCACTCCATTAAAATGCATATAAATTTTATTTGGTAAGAATGAGTTTTCTCATGCATATAAGCCACCTAGTAGCCTTTCTCCTTTTAGTCAAATTGTGATTCTCTAACTTTAGAAATATTTTTGATAACACTTTGATTGTTGGGAAATATTCTTTGTTCTCATTCATAATATTTTGTTATACATGTTAATTACAAACCTATGCAGAAATACTGTTATGAGGCCTACATTAGCACAATTCACCTAGTTAAAAAAATAAATTAGAAGTTATCATGGCAAAAAACCTCATCTATGCCAGTTAACCCAAGCTGGAATTCACATGATTACTTTTTCTAAACTGGTATTATTTATGTGTAATTGAATTTGGTGGTCAATGAGCTATGGAAGATATTTGGTTAGTTAGGTATTCTGTATAATTATGATGTCTCTACTAAGATCCATGGTGATAGCTTCGCAATTATGTAGCTGAAGGTCCCACATAGACAGTTCATGAGATTTTTTCAATTGTCTTTATATTTTAAAATTCTAAAAGTTTAGAAGTCCATCCCATCCTCTGAGTGCATTTGTAACAACTAAAACCACAGTCTCAATGCTATAAACATGAATATGCTTATCACCTTTACAGAAAAAAATCATATATTTCATGCCTGAAGATTAATTGAGCTTCTAAATAAAAAGGAAAAATACTCCTTCATCACAGACTGTTTAGAGGCAAATGCAGCATTTCTAGGAGCTAATGCATCCCTGAAGGGCCCAGTGAACTAAACTCCTAACAGGGTGAGTCTTCCTGTAGAGTGCACTGCCAGAAGCCATCCTTTTTAAAAATGAAGCTGCAGTGAGTCTCTGTAGGTCCACAGGAAAACAACAGAAGCTTACAGCGTGAATTTCGGAATGTGTCTAAAATCCTTTAAGACTTCAGTGATCTCCTCCAAAACCCCAATAAATTCTAGTTGAAAACTCAGAGGCCACCCTTAAGAACTCTTACATTCCCAGGAAGATGAATTTTATGCATTCTCTGGCATAACTTTCTGCATTACGGCAGTTCTATTGTGGACTCTGCTTGACTTGCAATAAGAAACCCTGAACTGAAGCAGTCATGTAGTACTGTCTGAAAACGTTTGCTGCCTGCAGCTCTTACATGTGTCCAACATGTTTTCAAAAAACTTGTTTGTCAAAAAAAGAAAAAAATCACACTCATTTTTTTATTGCATTTAAATCTACCATGGCTGTATAGTTTTTTTAACTCTTTTCCTTAGCGAGATTTTTATGAGCTCTCTTAACCTTATACTGGGGATGTAAGTAGAAGTAGAAAGTTCAAAAATTTCTTTAATCAGGAAATTCGTAAGTTCTTGAAAGGAATTTTAAACACTTCTTGTAAGATAGAGAAACAAATCAAACCTTTTCTAACTGCATTATGTAATTCTACCACAAAGTTTTCAAATACTCTCTCAATAGGCAATTTTTGTGGTGTCTATAGTGCCTGGAAAGTATCCTGCCCTCTCTGTTATAAAGGCTAGGAAATATTTGCATATTTTTAAGTCTGCATTTTTGCTCTTGACTATTGTCCTGTTTGTCCTTGTGCTCATGCTGGCTATTTGCTTATATGACTTTCATTTTGCTAGGCTAACAAAGATAAGCTCCTTTACTCTGCACTTGTGGAACAAATTATTTGTTCTAAGGGTGACCCTAATAACCATGATCTACACCCATTCTATTCTGGACTGACTTTTTCTCAGCTCAGTTGATCAAAATTGTATATTATGTTTCCGATTAGGCCTTTAAAATCAGAATATTTCCATGGAAATTAGTCATCTTGTATGTTCTGGATTGCATTTGTCTTTTTTTTAATTGTTAAATCATAGTGGCTCTGAGTCATCCTGTGATTAAACAGTGCTTTCACATCTTTTTCCTTATCTGTTGTTTTCCAAAGTGGCCTGTTTCACCAGCTTATAATAGACAATCTCATTATAAATATGTAAAACATGATTTTGAACATTGTCTTAGACGACAATCCTCTTTGTTTCAAGGTCTACAAATAAAATTTGGAAATCTTTAAGTTGATTTTCATACAAACTTTGTATATATTCACTCCAGCCTGTCTTCTTCTTTCAAAGTAAATAATTGTATTTTCAATTGTAGCTTGTTCCTTATTCACCTGAAACTAATTGCAAATAATTCTTAATGTCTCAAAAGAAATTAGGTGAATTGTATTGCCTTGTCTGGAAAAATACTTATCAAGGAGAATTATCGTTTAGGTCTGGTATTATTTACCTTTGGTAAACCTACCATCTCCCTTTGTGTTCTCCTTCTTTGATTTCTTTTTTTTTTTTTTTCCTTCACAATAGCACATTGACAGGTCCGTTGTTGCTTGTAGATTTGCATGTTGTAATTTTCTTAGAAAAAAGTATTACATTTTCTGACTGTGTGCTCATGCTGTGTTTGTGAAGTCCTAACTGGTTTGGAGGACCAACATGTGAATGGAGAAGCAGCCCTGGGTGGCCCATGTAGAAGTGCCTGAGGGACACCATATTTTTCATGTTCTTTACCAGTCAGCTTTTTGAACTCGTAAGTGGCCCATCTTTAAACACAGGAGGAGGCAGATATGGCAGCAGCGACTAATGTTGAAAACTGCAATAAAGTTGTTCATTTGTGCGTAAGTCTAGACCATTATCTACATGTCAGACTTGTTCACTCCTTCGCTCTAAATGCAGATTGTTTTACGGAGCAGTCGTCTGTTTCTTTCTGACCAACTTTGTAGATCCCACTCCCCCTTCAAATTTAAAAGTTGCAATTGTCCTTTGATTGGATGTCTCAGTTATTTCAAAGATCTGTAGGGCAATATTCAGCTCTTATTGTATTTGCTTTGACATTTGTATTATTTTTATATTCTTTTTCTCATTATTGATTTTAGCATTGTCTTTTCATACAATTTGAGTATACTTCCTATTGATGCCACATCTTCACTGTGCATCTAACCAGCTTTTATGCCTGGCTAGAACTAAGATATCTTGGACTCTGTGCTTGGTTTTCCAGATGTTGAGATGGATGTGGACTGCAGCATTACTACATAATGACTTTATCACATAATCATCCCAACATGCTTAGTAATTTCAGCTCAATAGCCAGGTGATTTTATGTTGCATTTTTGGAGGTACTGCTTCATTTCTCCCTGTGTATCTATATAAATTTTGCTTTTTACTTGCTAGTCATCCCTTAGCCTTTCCAGTCTTGTGTTTAAATGGAAAAGGTTGTTAAATTGTGACACATTAGGAGCAGGACTGTGGATAAATTAACATGTCTGGGGAACTCCTGGTTTCCTTGCTTGGTATCATCCCATTAAAAAACAAAAAACACAATCCTATTTCTTTTAGCACCTGGCAAGTTGCTTGTCTTGTGTAAGTATATTCAAACTGTCATTGTTTATTCTTTTTACAAATCCTTTATTTGGTATTTTCCCATCTGGTCTAAATTTTGGGGGCTCTTTGTTGATAATTTTTATACCAAAAAAAGAGATCAAAACTCATGCACAGACTACCTAAAGCCTCACAGCACTGGGCCACGTGCCTGTCCTTATCTCATGTACCTTGTGCTGAGATAATTCCAAAGGAGTGTTGTTTAAATATCTATCAGGAGAGACAGCTGGACAAAACAGGGTTTGCCTTTTTTTATTACGTTAACAACTAAATCTTTAACATAAACACCAAACTGAAATATTCAGTTGCTTCTAAGAATCTACTGTCTTATTTGAGGGACTAATTAAAATCTATTATATCTATATCTATAAATTATATGAATAATTTATTTGCTTGATTTTATTATGATGACCACAGTACATATTTAATAATATAGGTTATTATTACCTATAGAGCTTAATTTCTACTTTTTGTTTACTGCTACTGTAACTTTATATAGTTGTGCCTATTTTGGCAACACCCTTGTATCTTTAATAATTTAGTATATGGTGTCTTATGTCTGAATCTCTACAACACCTTATCAAATTCTTTGAAATCTGGAAACAGTGAAGCTGCTTTTCTAGTTTTCCACGTTCTCAGGCGAATTCATTTACTCCTTTCTTTTTATTTTTCCCCTCCAGACTTCCTCTAACCTGTTGTTAAGGTGCTGATTTTTAAGTAAAGGAAATTGCTGACTGGATATGTCAGCAATGTGTTTTATGAGAACTCAAAATTGAATGGCATCCTATGAAATATATTTTATCTTACACAGGAATACTGTGCCTGACCTCAAAAATCAATCTAGTATCAAGACATATACAAGGAAGAGTTACTGAAAATAATTTGTTTTTTTCATTCCACAGTGGTTATCAAGTATGTATCTTGATAATGATTGTTTAATAATGACTATGGTTTCTCAATATTTTGCTAAATTTTAGACAAGTAGAACATTGTAATGGGAAAGCAATGCTTCAAGAGTAAATGAGAGCAGGTCTCTTGGAGGAATTATGAGAGTAGAAGGGGCAACATATCACCAAGGCACCTAAGGCAAGAGGCTGTCTTTCCTAAACACTTAAAAACTCCTTGTAAATGCTAGCATTGATTATAAGGAATGGACTACTAGCAGAATAAAATTGCCTGGGGAAAACCTTCACTTAAAATCTTTCATATTTCCCTTAAAACATTTTTAATAAGGGTCACACATGCATGAGTTGCAAGAATGCCAAGAATCTGTAGCTCTCAATATCCTAAGGACAATTTCCTTTTTAGAATGAGATTTTCCATTCAAATTTAAAACTTTTAGGATCCAATTGGATTTATTTGTTCTGTTTTGGTGCTTTGGTTATTTTGAAAAGTCACACACACACACAAATAGGTCTAAAATGGAAACAAAAAAACCCAAAACTTCAAAGGTACCTATAAAACTGTACTTCCAAAATTATGATTCAGAGTGTTTAAAAGAACCTTTCATTTGGCTTTTTGGAAAGTTGAACAGGTTCCAAGAAGTCCTAGGAGTCAGGAGTCCTAGGAGACCTCCCAGAAAATCCTCTAAGCTGGTTGACAGCTGATAAGCCCACTTTCTGTGGCTCCAGGTCACACTGTAGATTTTCAGATATCTGGGCAGATGACATGGAAAATGCCTGGGAGGGTTTAAAATTTGCATCATTTCTATCATATTCATGTGCAAATGGGTGGATGTCTGTGGATAGCTTTCATTTTAAAATACTGGCATTTTTCAGCAGAAAAATGCTTCTTAGAAGAATCTGCACTATGTTCAGGATTTCCTTTTTCTAATCAATGCCAGTACAATCCAGTTAATAGGACTAAAAGTGAAATGGAGTCATGATGGGATTATTGACATTCTGTTTAGAAAACACTCACAATGTCTAAATCCTGACCAGTGAATTGCTGACACAAACTCTAAGCTTCTCCAGGAAAAATATGAGATGCCAGTGCTGACCTGTCAGTGTAAAGCTGCAGCTCCTGTGGTGGGTCTGTCTTTATTGCTCTTTCTCCCTTCTCAGAGGTGCAGGCATCTTTTTGAGATGCTGCCACTAGCATGCTCAGAAATTTCAGTTCTTATGTGACGTGCTGATATGGTGCCCAAATAAAAAAAATTAACATTACATGATTTATGTGAATTTTGAAGCATCTGAAGCACAGTCATTCACTCAAAACTTGATGTTACTGTCATTTGTTTTAGTAATATTTGTTCCCATATTGTATTTTATCTCTGAACTCTGAAGCATCTTACAGGGCAAAATAAATGCCATCATTTTTATTTCACCTAGGGAGAGGGAAACTGACTTCACCACCCATAAGAGTAGCAGAACACAAGACTGAACCTCTGGTCAGGCTCCCTCCATCCTCTACCACAATAATACGAATTACCTCAATGCTCAGATCATCCCTCTCCTTTGAATAATGAGTAATACTATTAAAATTCCCACACATCTTAGATGAAAGATTTGTTCACATATTTACTCATATTTTTAAACAGCTTTGTGAATGTGTGGGCCCTCTGACTATGTGCGTTTTTCATTAATATCCTACTACAGGATCTTGTTGGCAGGCGTGTTGCTGTAGCAGACAGTTGGATGTTTAATTTTGAGGAATTTCTATGTGCAGTAAATATTTGATGTGCAAAGAGTAGTTTGACTTTGTGTACATTTGTCCAGTCAATGAATAACCCTGTCCCTTTGACCTTCACTCCACCAGACTGCCTGTACTCAAAAGAAATTGAAATACCAGGTATACACTGGGAAGTATTTACAAGAAAATTGCATTCCAGAAAGTGACTGTAGGCACTATTTAGCACAGTTTATTAAATAGTTCATGTTATGGGTATTCATATTCTTGTTACATTTTGAGGAGACAACAAGGGAAAAACACTCTCCTGAAGTCTAATTAGGGAGATGTTTTCTGTTAATGTGTCTTTTTGTCAAGTAAATAATTTGATGTTGCTGCATGTTTGAGATTTACTCAGTCAGCCCGAGCAGTGCAACCAGACCACACTAATTCCATTTGTAGGCTGTGTGCAGCTTTTCTCCACTGCGTTTGACTGTGCCCCTGTGATATGAAGCTGTAATCTGGGGGTGAGACTTGGGGCACCGTAGTCAGGTTCCTCCCTTCCCTGCTGTCCCTGTGTGGGCAGAGCAGCACTGCTGGGGAGCCAAGGGATGGATACACCCCAGGCTTTCCCCGTCTGGGTCACTGCCATCAGACCTGCACACACCCCTCCCTGGGCTTCAGGTGGGAGCAGCTTCTGCTCAGAACCTCCCCAGTCCCACAGGCAGGTTCTGTCTACAGCATTACTTTTTCCTATTAGTTTCAGTAAGTCCCAGTGGAGAAGAAATTAGAGAACCACAATAAATAAGATAATTTCCCCTCTTAGCAGAAGTGCTATAAACCTGTTGTTTTCTCTGGTTTGTGTAGGGTTGCTTTTGTCAAGTCATAGCACGTTGTTGCTTAACCCAGAGCCTTTAGCTGTTGGTTTCATTATCATAAGCTTATTCATATGCTTCTAGCTTTCTCTTTTTGTGTATAATGAGTAATTAGTATAATTTAATATGTCATCATTGTTGCTTTTTGCAGCACAGAATAATAATAAAAATCCAGTATAAACGTAAAGTTAATCACACTGCAACCTCTCTTACACTTCTGTACATCTTCAGATGTACAGCCCTTAACAGTGATCAGGGGTTTGACAAATGACCCTTCTAAAAAACTCTGTGCATACTTATTGATAGTAAATTTAAGGCCAAAATGGTATGATCAGAGGTTCAGCATGTGCAGATACTTGGGATATCATAGCCTAAAATGTGTCTTTTTCAGAAGCATGAGATAAAGCCAATTATAACAGCTTTAGTGAATTAGGCAGTGGAAACAATCTCAGGATGAGTGCTTGATGTTTAGCTCAGTTAATTCCAATTAAAACCTTCATAGTAATTTAAAATTCTAATGTAGAAATGTTCTGTTGCTATTTGCTCTTTTTTTGCTGAGTGCTTTTAATAAGAAGCATCACCTAGATTGAATACTTACTTTAAAAAGGATACTTTTGCATTTTTATTGTTAAAATCTGAAAACCTTCCTAAAATATACGTAGTATAGGGAAAATTGTACAGAAGACTTGATCTCTTTATTTAAGCACACAAATGACATCACAGTCTACTCATGGTTTTCTCCCATATTTATTGTTTGGTCACTAGATGCTTGTCATACTCATTTTAGTTTGCTGATTTCTGCTGTACCTTTTATCCCTCACATGTGTATTTCTCCCAGCACATGGATGTATATTAATGTCATGTTTGTTTATATGGTTGTGAAGATCATTGTTTTACTTCTGAAAGAGGTAGTGTACATATGCTATGAGTAAACTGTTATAATCTATGTAAATTATGTGCACGGAGCCATACTCTGCCCTTGAGGGAAATGCAAATTAGAACATTTTGTAGTTTGTTTGTTTTTAAATACATACACTTTTCACTTCAAGGCTTAGGACAGACTCCCTGTTTATTTTCACATTGCTCATCATTTATTATTCCCTGTAAATATCTCAATCTTTAATGATTAGTTTGTTACTTTGGCAGGAGAAAATATGCTTGATGAGTGAAGTCCTCAGAACACAATGTTTGGTGTATTTTATAGCTCCTCTGTAAGAGAATTATCTGCTTGTAAAAGGGTGTATAACACACATCTCAAAGCCATTATAGTGATCTGACAGTCTTCATTCATTTTCTCCCAATGTTGTCTGGTTTTCTTCTTTTACATTAGGGTTTATAATATTTTTTTAATCCTGCATGACTAAAACATAGTTAACTGATTTTCCTTGTATGAAGCAAGAAAAGCATATTCATAAACTGTGTTGTTTACTGCACTTGCAGTTCTCTGCAGATGTAATTTGTTTTAATAATAAAATTATTTTTATACTCTTTAAGTAGCCTTTCGGAGAAATGTTTTACTGTAAGTTGTCTGATTGTATTTTAAGTGAAGGAGAAAACCTGGTAGAGGTTGTCTCTTTAAATCAGATCTGCAGTGTTGATGGACCCTCTAGCAGGCACGGTAAGAACCATTCTCACCTCTGCAGCAGGGAGCTTGACCATATAGACTCTCACATTCAATCAAAACGTTTTCCCTTTTAATATGCACTGTACCAATCCTATTCCCATGGTTACAGCCCGTGCTTCTTTGGTTGCTTCCAGTCTGTTGGAAAAGGAAGGCAGCATACATTTCTTGTACAGGAGTTTAAAACATCATGAAAGCAACCCTGTTGTGATTTGCATTTTAAATGTTTCTTTTTTTTTCTCATTGTACAGAATGCTGTAGCAGTAGCTTCAGTTCATTTGCCACAGTCTGTCTTCTCTCAGTCTTCAGCCTGGCAATCTGTTGATAACTCCACTTGCAAGCTACAGTTTATTGTCTTTCGGAATGGAAAACTCTTTCCTAGTACAGGAAACTCATCAAATCTTGCAGATGATGGGAAACGTAGGACGGTTGCCACACCAGCTGTTTTTGCTAAAATAGGTGAGAAGCTGTTATGCATTATTTTCTTTAATCTAAAAGCTGCGGTGTACTTGACTGTGTAGAGAATAGAGGAGTAGAGTATGCAGTGTGCTGAGAGGCTGGAAACAGTCTCTGTCTTTAGTACAATGTTTGCAATTGTTCCTATCTGCACAATTTTATTCAGATTGTCCTGCTAATAAAGAAATGCCCTTGTGCTATGATTAGAATGCAAATTCTGGGCTACTGTTTGTTGCCAGTGTTATTACAGATGCTTGCTGCTTAAAGCTATCAGAACGAGCCTTGTTTTACTCTTTACAATTGCAGTGTTAATGTCCTAGATACTGATAAAAATCAGGCTTTTGGAGTGGGAGTAGTGCCCTGTTGCATGTATCAATACTCAGCAGTATACTTTCTGATACAATGGATGTAGAACAGGTGTTGTTAAAGACTTCTGTTTAAATAAGATATATTGTATGTGCTAGTGAGTAATTATTTTGATTAATTACTTACCCGTACAATTTTACTAATTGTGTTCAATACTGAATAGTGCTCTCACTTCCATTAACATTTTTAAATGTTTGAATGTGACTTTCAAAGTGCAGAATTGTCTCAGCTATTAATCATACCGTGAAACTGAGCTGTTTCTGCAGTTACACGGGCAATAGTGTAACACTTGTCGTAACTGAAGAATCTGAAACAATAAAAAAGGTCTGCTTTGTGAGGGATGATTAGATCATTTGGACACACTATGTGACTGAAATGTTCAGATTTATTTATGCTGTTGCAAACTTCTCTGATGTGAGCACTACCTTTGATTTTGATGGTTAAGATTATATGTCTATTGGCTTTTTTCCCCATAGTTCAGTGTATCTGATATCTTTACAGAGCATTCATTACTGAAGGGTATTCTACTCCGTCTCTCTGATTCAGTTTGTTCATTTGCAGATGGGTGCAGTTTTGGAAACCTCACCAGCCCTCTTACTATAGGATTGAGGCACTTTGCACGAGGTATAGACCCTATTGCAGCCTTTTGGGATTTTGACCTTCTAGATGGACATGGAGGCTGGTGGGGAGAAGGGTGCCACATAATTAGTTCTGCAGGCAATATTACCACCATTCAGAGTACACACTTCAGTAACTTCGCAGTGCTAATGGTAAGTATATGACTTAGCAAATATACCTATATCTCTCTCTCTCTCTCTTTTGCCATACATATATCTTCTTTTTATGTGCATCTGTTTCATTTTTATCTGTCAGTAGCTGACCTTCTGGGGTTTTATAATGTTTAGTATAAGACAGTCTACAAGAAAGTAAGTTATTTAACTGCTAGTAAGTGGTGGTCAGTTTTAATATCCTGAGACAGGCCTAATCATCACAGAAATGACATTAAATTCAGACTTACAAATGAAAGTTCCATCAAGGAATGATGAGTATGTAATGGTTATAAATTATAGGACAGGGTTTAAAAATGTATACTCCTGTGTGCTTTTACATCAGCACATCTCAGAGGCTGGTCTGCTTTTGTTCCTGCCCTGCACTGTGTTGATCATACTAATTAGTTGCAGGCATACCGCAATGTTGAATCATTTAATAAATGGAAAGGAATAACATCTACTGCTCTTTTAAGTAAGGACAGAGCTGTCCTTGTAGATTCTGTTGGAGTTTTGTTTTGTGTACCAATGCTGACAGCCTACTTACGAAATTGCTGTTTGTGAAGAAAAATATTCCTGTGCAATGCTAACACATCAGCTGCTTTGCTCTTTTCTCAGTCACACTTACAGTTCCCATTGCAGTTGTTCAACTAACCTGCTTAACACAAAGTTAACCTTCATGAAAGCCAATATATTATGCATACAATAATGAACTGTCATTGTTCAGGGACTAAAGGAAAGCAAACAAAAAACTGAAAGGTTTCTAACCTATATAGGTGAGAAAATGTTTGCACCCTTAAAAATATTTATTATAAACTAGTTGTAAAAAGATTAGACATGTGCTATTAATATTAGATTGATCTTGAATGCTGATGCATGATTGCATTGTAGATGCTGCTTGTGTACATTACAGAAATGTTTATAGTTGAGTAAATAATGCATTGTGTGTATGTGTAAGGGACAGCAAACACAGGCGACAGGAATTGTGAGGACGTGTGCAGAGAATACCAATCTGCTGCTGTCAGATGGAGCGCAGATGGCAGCCAATCATAGCACAAAGCTGTAGTACCCACGAGTTAAATGCAGATATTATCATCCACTTCGTAAGAACTGATTTCCCTGAGACTTACTTGAGCATTTTTTCACCCGTTATAGAATTGTTCAGAATTTAAGAGCTGTTCCACAGATTTGATGACATCAAATATACCTCATTTTCTACAGCACCTAGGAGTTCCCATTTTTGTCCCAGCTGCTTGTTTCCCAGAATGTGAAACATAATTTTGCTTTGAGGATGTTCTTTTAAATTCATTAAAGAAACCACCTGTTGACTTTGCAGGTGCCACACCCAAAATGGCTTCCTCCCCCTTCAGCTGCTTGAGTTCAGTCTGTTCTACTTTGAGTAGTTACTAAATGTTAATTAATAGTTTGCAAACAACCAGTTCCATAGATTCTTTTTGTTTGAAAGGTTGAATACTGACACAAAGGCTGCAGTTAATTTTTGGTTTGTAAAACACATTTCTCTCTGATAAGATGTAGGCGATGGGTTTTTCTACAACCATAAAGGCAACTGAGGCACTTTTTACTGGAGCTTTTGTATCTGGTATATAAGTCTGCTTTAGGTCCTGTGTTTGTTTGGTTATGATAATTCAACTTTGCTTTTTTTCATGTGTGCATGTTCCAATTTTATCTGTGCAAGACAAGAAAATAGAATCTTAGACTTGCCCTTGCTTTGCAATTGTTACGGTAGCAAACAATGTGATATGTTTCTTAACTCATGTTTCACTGTAACTTTTAAGAAAAAAAGATGACCTAGGTATTTTAAAATGCACATATATAAATATGCACACACACAAATGCATTTTCCAAGTGTTGTCTTTCAAAACAGTTATTGGAACATTTTTGTAACTTCATTATATGCTAGCATTTTCGTTCAAGTATTATTTCTTAGTCACCGTTTTGTGGCCTAAAGTCAAAGATTGTTTTATTTGGTAGAGGCTATGCTTTTCTGGGCAGTTCAATTCTCATACCAGAAATGAAAAATATTTCATTGTTCTGCATAGTTATTAATTTGTAAAATGAGCAGTATAAAGTGCATATGTGTATCATCTTAATTCATCTAAGTGCCTAATATATTTTTAAATACTTACAAACTGTAAGCAAAGTCAAAATAGCTGGCATATGGTATACAGCCAATGAAAGTAGCTACAATATCATGTCATTAATCTATAATTCTCTAATCTGTTAAACAACAAAAATTCAAAATTAATTATTATTATACGGTTTGGGGTAATTGTAGAATACTGAAGTAGCATCTGTAAACTGTAAACTGAAAAGCAGCAATAAAGCTTTATGTTACCATCAGAATTGTGTATATCCTGCTGTGGAATAAGTTGAAATGGAAGCCTCAGTCAATCCAGCTGTCCATTTTATAGCTAGTACAGCACATATTCTGATTTTTCATCTTTTAAAATAGTAAGACAAAGGTTTCTAAGCTGCTTTCATAAATGTTGTTTATGCCCATGTACTGTAAAAGGGTTAAAATAAAGGTTCTTTAGAGTCCTTTTTTTAGAAAGGCAGCAATCAAGGATTTATCAACTACGATTGATAATTAATAAGCATGAGCATACTTCAAGTGAGAGGAGTCATGTAGAGCCATTTGATTTCTCTCTGTGACAGTTGTTCAAGTGATGTCAATGAGAGAGAAAGTATAGTTTGGAGGTTGGGTTGGAAAGGAGGTACAAGCTCCTTACCTCACGTGGTCTCACCTTTTCACTTTGCTCTGTGTTGGCCTGGCAAAGAGAAGTAAAATAACAGAGTCAGACATAATACAGCATTATCTTTTTTTGATCAACTTTTGAGTAGTATGTCCTAGAGGTGAGAGTAAAATACTGTGAACTAACTCACACATTATATTCCTGCCTTTTATTTCATATACTGTGTGTTTAGACCAGTGCTCTATTTTGTCTTTTTTTCTGTTATCTATAAGAGGAAGAGAGACGGTTACACTCTAGTTTCTTTTGGAGGTGGCCAAAGCCCTCCCAGGTCCTCAACTCTGCAATATGATTTTTTATTTTACAGTAAAATTATGAACTTCCATACTTTGAAGCTTTTTTATATCTAATGATAAGTAATTGTTTCTTAAATACTAGGTATGTGTGCTCTTGTGTGAACAGAGCTGTATATCCATATTTTAACTTTTCAAGACAATGTGTTTGTATGTTATGATCAATCTAGAGACCTGTATATCTGAGTGAAAACTCTTCAGGAGATGACAAAATTATCTAATAGCAAGAATGAATTTCAAATTTGCTAAATATGTTTTGGCATACATTGTCATCTGTTCTTCCTTTCATTTTTCTTAGAACAGAATGGAAATTCAATAGTGATGGATATTACTGTAATTGTATACAGCATTTCCTTTCCCCCCTTAGACTGTTTTGTCAATAGTAATTTCCTCAAATCTGCCAAATAAACACAAATAAAATTCTTAAATCTTACTATACTTCCCAATTAATATAAAATGGATTAATAAATATTGTTAGCACTTTTAATTGTAATCCTAAAAATAGGTTAAATTAACATAACATCATAAAAAACTCCTTTCCTGTTTTGACACAATATGTCTTATTCCAACCAACACAGGTGTGAGTTTTATTGGATTTTTGGGTTTGGTTTATGTGCATAAGGAGTAATTATTTGCAGACGTAGCATACACTTGATGGATTCTTATATGAGATAATTAGGGCTGAGGAGACTGAGCTGACAAATACAGAGCATATTTGAAACTGAAAGCAAGCTTTGGAACACTGTGAATGAGAAATTGAGGAGAGACAAGATACTAGGAATGGATCATGGTAAGAGTTAGGGGATTTTCTCCTGTTGGTTTGCAAGCATTCTCTGAATCTTTTATGTCTTTCAAATTTGGTACAAAAAAAAGCTACTTTCTCAACATTTTCATTGTGACTGGAGAAAATTGCAGAATTTCTTAAGCCTGTTCATGAAGTTCAGTTCTGAAAACAGTCTTCTAAACTTCCATCTTTCAGGTCTTCTCCAAATTAAACAGCCTGTCTAAGACTTTTGAGAAATTAATTTGTGAGTTGGGGAAATATTACAGAGATGTCATTTAAAAGGTTGACATAATTACAGTATTTGACATTTTGCCCATAGAGAACACAGGGTTTTCCCATAACAGGCTGTGGAAACATGGTTCTGTACTTTGAAAAATCAGACTGCTCATAGCAAGAGGTTCAAGAATGAACATTTCAAATTCTTTTTTTGTGTGTGTGTTTAAACACCAAGTTTAAACACCTACAGAATAGACCTTAGCAGAGTTTAAGCACCAAAGACTGTGGAAGTGATCCAGAAAGTTTGCCTGCTATATGCAAAATTAATATTTGGTGTAGTGGGAACTTCAAAATTCCCTGGAATTAGATTCTTCTGAGCATGTGTGAATGTTTCCCAGTGTGAGGAGCCTGCAAGGAGTCACACGCTCTTGGCCTAAGTCTTCAGCTGGCATGTTCTGTTCACTGCTCATGTAATGCTCATTCTCATAAGAGAATACTTAGCCCATATGGACAGTATTGAGTCCAGGCCCCAGAAAAAGTTGCTTTTTTAAGAATATTCCTGAATGTGTCAAACTCTTGCATAAAGCCTTGGAATAAAAGTATTCTTAAGAGAAAGATCTGTTTTTTATTTCTTTTTCCTCGGATTGCATGTACATTTTATTAAATTGCATTTAACGATATGTATTATTGGCTCTGTAAAATGCATGAACTGGCTTCATACTGGAGTCAAAAATCCAGACTTCTCTCCTTCAAAATGCAAATGTCTCCTTCAAATGCTTGTCTCCTTCAAAGTTTTATCACAAATCAAGCCTCTGGCTCAAGCCTGTTTGTTTTTCCTTACTATTGGCTTAATGCATCTTGCATTTGTCATGGTGCAACTTCAACCAATGGGTAAATGGATTCAGACTATAAAGCTCAGTAAAATGGGCCAACTCTTGGGAGATAGATGTAAATTAAAGACTTGGGATTTAGGCCTTGAGACATCTTATTGTCTTGGTGGCTTCTACGGGGCTCCTTCCAATATGTCAATGTCTTTCTTGTACTAAAGGGTCCAAATCTTGACACCATAATTGAGATTTGGGCTCACAAGTGGTGAATAGAATGCAATAATCACTTCCTACACTCTGCTACATGTGCTCTTGATGCTGTGGCCCAAGATGGGGTTCACCTCATGTGCCACAACTGCTCACCACTGTCTTGGTTTGTTTTTTCCTTTTTAGTAGTCAGAATCTAAATACAAATAGAAATTTAAATCTGACCATAACTGATTGTTCAAGTCAGTTGTGTTTCTAAGTCTCTGGGGTGCTTAGATATTACTCCTACAATTTCAGGTGTCGTGCTTTAAACACCAGTTAGGCTATACTTTCTAACATCATACTATTGCAAATAATATATTCAAAATAAATGTTTAATTTGCCAATATAGATGGATTACAAAAATTTATGTCACAAACTGGGTTGTTTTTAGCAGCTTTGATTTGGTGAAAGTACCAGATATATCGTATTGGTTTGCTGTAGCTTTCCCTCAGCTTTCTCAGCATCTGCTATGAGATGTCTCAGGGCTGCCTTTGGTGTGTAACCTGTCTATACCTCTTTACACTTGCATGTTGAATTTTAACTGAACAGGATGGATGTGTCTGTTTCAGCCAGTCTTTGGACTAAGCATCAATTTAAAGTGAAACAGTTCCATTTGCACTCTGATATTTTTTATAATTTTGATTGCTGGATGAAAAAACTGATAAAAATTCTTTTCTGCCATTAATTTCCATCACTGATTTCTGTTGTGCTTTATGAACTATGGTGGCATTTACAGCTGAAAGAAGCCAGTTTCACACCGTCTTAGAAGGGTCAATGAATGACAAATTCTCATTAGACAACATTTAAAGGGCCTTGTAGTTGTAGACACCAGTTTGTAATGGTCAAAGTCTTGTAAGTATTCATTTTCTTGTAGATCAACAGTGCCATTTTTCAATATCATCATGAGTTGAATCCTATCATGAGTTCAATCCCCTCTAGGAAGTAAAATCAAACCCAGCTTTTCAAAATGTGACATACAGCTATGCTGGTTTGTGTACAGAATTAAAAGAATGCTTCTTTTCTGTGTATTGTGTTCCCCAGATTACTCAAGGGAAGTTGAAGATCAATAAGGTTTAATCATCATCAGAGAGCAGACAAGATAAATTTGTTATTTATCTATAATGGAATCAGTTTTCAATATACAAAACTCTAAAAATGGATATTCTACTTTGGCATTAATGCATTATCATACTCAAAATTTTACCATTTATTTACTGTAAAAGATTAGACAAGAGATAATAATAAAAACTAGGGGTTTTTAAATGGAATTAACTTAAATGCTGATTGTTCATTCTTCTGCAGGCAAAATGGTTGTTTTCCTGTAGGATATCTGGAATTTGCTTTTATATTGATGATCAAACATAGGGAGAAGTTGAAACTTGCATTTACACTACTAAAAACTAGTTCTTTAGTACACAATGATGCTACTCAGGTAAAATTGCTTTCCTTTTTCGCTACATAAATGTGTAGCTTCACTGTGCTTCCTTTTTCACAACTTTAACTTTTCAGAGTGCTTTTTTCAGAAATATCCCACTTATTTATTTCTGTAAATAACTGCCCTATTACTACTGTATAGTTACAGTAACACATTTATGAATACACAGAAAGTGTGTAACTAAAATTATACCAAAGCATACTATTGGCATACCAGAATATAATCACATTACTAAGAGCTAGAAGTAAATGTTTTATCATTTTCAGCAGGGTATTTCTATTTAAATTTCCTGGTGTTTGCATTACTACTCTAATACTACGAGCCAGAATTGTATTGAACATCTCTGGTAAATACTAATCTACCTCGAGAGACTTACTCTGTAGAAGAATTAATGGGGAGATGATGCAAATAAAAACATAGGAGAAAAAGATGATCAAAAAAAGAGTGAGTGGACATTCAGTGACAGCTCTGAACCAACAGACTTCTAAAGAATTATTTGGAAATTGTGAATTCTTCATATCCTGAGTGTTTATTCATGCATGCAGGAAAAAACCAAAAATGAGAAGGCCTGAAGAGCACAGGTTTGTCACGTTAGAAAACTAGCACATCAAAAAAACAGTTTTTTTCTTCCTCTATTCCATTTGTGATTGAGAAAAGAGTAGCAAGACACTGACACCTTTAAATGAGACAGCACAAGCTGAGCACCTCTGTGAGACGTGACTCCACCTCTCACTGTGAGTCTTGGTGAACTGGGCAAGGCTGAGAGAGGACTGGTGTGAGGGACAGGTGGTGACAGAGCAGGTTTAACTGAGGTACTCATGCAACCTGAGCACGTGCCTGAAGAGAAATGACGCGATAACATAGAGGTGTCATTTTGTTCATTAGTTATTTGTTCACCTTGATAGTCCTTTTTATATATGTTGTGAGCTGCTCCGCTTAGAACTGACATTCATATGCATTTGGAGAAACTGGTACAATCAATCTTGGAAACTTTAAAGCTAGTAATGAAGGAAAATAATAACTACGAGGGCATCTGTTACTTCTGAGGACCATTTTAGAACGTAAACTAAATTCTCCCAATTTAGTAATTGCATATACTCATGAACATTAGCTGCTTGTACGTGGACAAGTTCATATACATAAATAATGGTGCTAGAAATCAGCTCTCTGCATGCAAATGCAATTAAAAAGAGATATTAGCATTACAGTCCCACTCTCCGAAGGATAGATTTCACCTCTGGAAAATAATACATTGAATCTTTTAGGGGAATCTAAAACTGACAAATAAGAAAGAGAAGTCTTTTAAATGTATGCCAATATTTTCAATGTTAAAATTTTCTTATTTTCAATGTTAAAGTTTTCTGGATTGTCATATTCAGTACTTTTTCAGGTCTTAGCTTTTTCTGTGCTGGGCTGTATATTCATTTTTATGTGCAGAGTTAGTGCCACTGCACATGGGAACTGGCATGTAGATGACATTTTGCATTCAGGTGATAGGTTTTGTGTATAATATTTAATACCTGTGTGCAGAAATGTAGTGCCACAAACAAATGTGGCTTTAATTCATTACAGGGAATGTCTGATGTTTGCTTTAATTCACATAGTCTGAAGACATCCTGCTGTATGTAATGGGCTCCTTTTGCTTTCCATCCATCACACCTCTAGATTTAGCTCTCCTGTTATTTTTTATATGTGTGATCCAGTAATTTAGAATGGCGATTTCATAAGATTAATTTTACAAAGGTATTGATAATTTTTCATTATGTTTTTCGTGAAGAATTGTGTCACTGGGCACCAACATGCCCAGTCGTGGATCTTTACTATTAATACAGCTGTCCAAGCCACTTTTGAATTGCTATAGGGAGCAGAGTATTTGCAAGTAAATGTGAAGGTCACTGGGTCACAGGAGTTGTATCAACTCAGAATTATGTTTGAGTCTGTCGATAATTTGGGTATATTCTCATGGCTTTTTTTTTCCTTTGAGTGGTTCTTCTGCAGGAATGTATATGCCATTTAGAGACCTTTATGGTGATTTGATATTTTGTGCTTAACATCTTAGCAAAATACAGTCATAACGTTTATGTTATCAGAAGGAACAGATATTGCTAATGCTGGGAAAATGTAATATTCTGTGTATTTTTTCAGACCTTTTTTTTTAATTAGGCTATGTCTACTTGTACAAAAAGGTTAATTTCTGTCTAACAAACTCTATGCAGATGAGGAATGAGCAGTCTGTTATTGTAAATTCATGAACTGTATCTACATTAAAAGTTTTTTTTTCCCTGCCCTTGAAAGGGAACAGCTAGAAATGGCAGGACATATTGAAATGAAGTCTCAGTTTCACACATGACTAAAAATGTTAAATCATTTTGCTGTCTCCACAGGATTTTAAGACAGTGCTGTCTTTCCCCCAGTACCCAGGGGAGTTTCTGCACCCTGTGGTTTATGCATGTACTGCAGTTATGTTGTTGTGCCTGTTTGCTTCCATTATCACCTACATTGTCCATCACAGGTAAGAATTACATTTTAAGCACTCGTGTTAAATGGTCAGCATTATTCTGAGGCACTTCAGTTTTCATAACTCTTACTGTAAAGATGAATTAAAATTATCTGAATTACTGTTGGAGAGTAATGGTAGCAACGTGATTTACACCAGAGAAATCAAAACAAAGGTTATTTCAGCTTTTCTTAAGCTGTTCCTAAGCTGTATCTTTCCTGACACATATCTCGCAATTTTCTGCCCACTTTTCCTAAGATTTCTAACTCAACAATTCTATAAAAAACCACGAATGCAATCAAATTGCTTTCTGGCAAATTCCAGTCGAGCAGCACTTTGGTCAGCTACACTTGTCATTTTGGCTTTTAAGACCAACTTTGGTTGGAAGACTGGTTATATCACTGGATAAAATGAACATTCTTTGTCTTCTAGATTTTGAGTTTAGGAAGCTTGTGTTTTCTTTCATATGAAAAATTTATATAAATGCCATTGAAGTACATACTTCTGGTTAAAGACCATTAGCAATTTAAATGTAGTAGGAATGTATTGTACTGTAGACGCTGCTAAATATTAATTAAGTGAACTTAATGCAATGTCTTCTGATCTTCAGCTTCCATTTAATCCTTTAGAGATGTCTTGTTAAGTTTTGCATATGTGAAGCTATGCAATAAGTCTTTTGCTTTTAGTACTCTACTTTAAATGCTTGATTTGGTGAAGGAAACTTTAAACCAGTAGACTTTTACAATTTTTACCATTTGTTTTACTTTTTTATCATTTATTTTAATGCTGTGTAAGTCAGATTTTGTCCTATGGGTAGATTCAAGAATCAGTGAATTTTATTCTTTTGAATTAATTTTTTTTCCGAATAGTAGTTTTCATAATAGAAGTTGTCTTTTAATTTTAAAGTGTGATTTTTTTTTCAACAGCACAATCCGAATCAGTAGAAAAGGATGGCACATGCTTCTCAACTTTTGTTTTCACACTGCTCTCACATTTGCTGTTTTTGCTGGTGGAATCAATCGTATTAAATATCCAATTATATGTCAAGCTGTAAGTATATGTCTTAGTAATTCTTACTGATAGAATTGAAAGTTGCAACTGATTTTTTAATATGTTGATATTAAAAATATTAAATATTTTTTATATGTTGATAGTTCTCCTTCTTTTCATGTATTGTTCCTGGTTCTTAAGATATTCAAAACTAATCATTATATGCATGTCTTTCAAAGACCAGCACTGGGAGTGTTTGGTGTTTGGTTGTCACACTAGTTTCTCTAAGAGGGTGATCAATGCATTAACTTCTCTGAAGCTCAGATTGCCTGGTTGGTTTTTGTTTGTTTTTTTTAAAAGCCCTGAAAATGTTAATATTTCTCTGCTGTACAGGATAGCTGAAAGAGGTGAATCCAAAACACTTCTGTCCTTCTTGTGCTTTGGATTGAATATGTGGGACTAAAGTTACTGCTTCACTTTTGTAATACAAATACATTAGCCTCAGGGTGGCCCTGGCTTCACTGGGTGAATATACAATCCTAAATATACAATTGGGCAGCTTAACATAGTATATAGTATGGATATGATTTTCAGTTACAACTCAAGCTAAGGAGACAAAGCAGACCAGTATATTTGTGATTTGTGAATTCTTGTTTGCACTGCTTATCTGTTTCACATCTCTTGCTTCAGCATTTTTGGGGCAATGACGTTGTGAGATACACAGAGAAGGCTGTATTCAGCTGCTCTGAATATAAAGGCTGAGTCTGTACAATGTTTAAAGAGAATCATTTCTCTTCTGTAATGCCTGATGTGGGCTTACTTCAATTTGTTTGCCTTAAATATTTCTTCTTCTCAGATTTTGTAGGAGTGCACCAGGTCTCATGAATGTTGTTGGTATTTACCTGTAGTAAAGCACTTCGTTTATCCAGTATTCTCCCTGATATTTTGCTTGTCATTAACCCAGTTCTGACTGGCTTGAATGGGTGTAAATAGCAAGAGTCACCAGCCAACAGCAGAGTCACTGCAAAATTTGCATAATTAGCATAAAAGTTATCACTCTAGTTTTCAGTGAGATGCTTTGGAAGACTTTTGTGTATCCTTGTGCATGACCATCAGTAAACAGCACATGTAGGTCCGTAAGCAAAGTAACCTGCACGTGAGGTATTGCATGATACTTACTTAAACAACACACTTGTCTGCTAGACTATTTTGACATAAATGTCTCACAATATCTAGTGTATTGTGTCATAATTAATTTGTAAGTTCTAGCAAATTGAAATGTCACTTACCACTGACTTTGTCTGCAGTTTGCAAGTGATAGTAGCAGATTAGTTTTTAGGGCAGCCATGGCCACGTAATTACATGAAGGCAAATGACCATCTGTTGTTCCAGTCGTTGTCTGGTTATTTATTTTGCAGCTTGCATGGTAACAACGTGGTATTAACAGCTATAATGAAAAATTGATTGAGATAAATGTGTTATTAATAGCCTGTTATAAGTAATACATAAACTACAGGGGTATCTTCATAAAATGAATAATCAGTGACATCTGTCCCTTGCTATGGGATAGGGCCAGATCCTGAGCTGCTGAGAAACATACACTCTTAGAGAAACTGAATTGATTCGTTCAGATATGTCTTCTAACCAGTTTCGTAAAGTTATTTATTTACCTAACAATATGATACATCATCAGACAATATCATCAGTAGTTAAAATATAGGAAACATACAGGTCACAAAAGACATAGACTGCCCTCTGTTTCCTGGTAGAAGTTGTCTGACATAATTAGAGAGGGCTAATGAATGAAATAGTCCAAACAACATAAGACAAGGCTCCTATAGCTGGTAACAGAGGCTGAACAAATGTTCACTTTCAGAACACTGTGCCCCACCACAGATCCTTTCTTGATTTCTGACAGCAAGTGTTTCAAAATTCTGAGTTCCAGTGCCTGTGTCCTCTTGTGATAACCCTGAGACAGTTATTCTGTGATTTAATATTCAAAGTGCCAAAGCTAGGAGGTAGAGAGGGTCAGAGATACTAATGGTTTCCCAAGAAGCGCATGAACGTTCCTCACAGCTTGCCTAACTGGTGGTGTGATGGACAAGTGGACAGCACTCTTTCTCTCCTAGATAAGGACTACAGCAATACTTGTAATAATTCAGCCTAATGAAATGTATATTTATATAGCTGTTTAGACCTCACATCTAAGTTTTGCACCTTTCTCCTTTTTATTTTTTTTTAGATCTGTAAAAAACCCTGATATTGGGGTTTAAAATATATTTGTGAACAATCTTACTGCTTCAAGCAGCAACAAAATATTAGTTATAGCATAGATGTAACACCATCAGTTCCCATACAACAGGTATCTTTCAATCTGCAAAAATTCAAAGCATGACTTCAACCTGCAGCAATGCAATTTTTACTTTTTATTTCCCAAGGGCATAGGGAAACATCCCAAGTGCAAGTATTTTTTGTCCTAATCACTGAAATGTTGTATCAAAGCCAATGAACCACCACCTTTCTTATTGTAATTATCCCTAAATCTTCCACAAAAATTTCACTGCCGCGTACTTACCGAAGTGAAATAATAGACTGAGTTAACTTTTATCCTTCAAAAGTAACCAAAAAGGGTGATTCTAAAATAGCTTCATTTGGATCATCTTCTGCCTCTAAATGAATAGCTGAAAGAATCTTCAAATCACCCTGAAGATGAAATAATCATACCAAAAAAGGCTTTTCAGAGATGGTCAGACATTTATTTTTATATGGAATCTAATAATCTAAAATTCCCATTTAAACCTGTATATCTGTTTTGGAGAGGATTTTGTATAGACTTTCACTTGCATATGTGCTCTGAAGTCTTTATCATTTACAAAGAAAACTGATCTTAGAGTACTGGTCTGGAAGAGTTAGTTGTATCTTTGCACATTTCCCATGTGAATGAGCTACAGACTGTTTAGATTACCCATGAAACTCTTTCTGAGTGTCACTGAATGCTGGCTGTTGTAGAAGCCAGAGTCTTGAGTTTACTGGCTAAATCTTTCATGCAGGTCAAAGGTTGCCTTAGGAGCAGCAGATTGGGGTTAACCAGAGCCAATGCACTACCAGAAAGGTGCTTGAGCCAGCCAGTGAGCCCTTCCATCCCCCAGAGTCAAGGCCTCAGATTAGTTTCTTTCAAAAGGCAGAAGGAAGCTCACTTCTTTCATGTAAAGAATGAGAGAGAAGGAGACACAGCTGTAGCTGGGTCACTCCCCATGTGTGGGAGGCATCAATTCTGTACTGTCAAAGATTTTTGTTTCATAGTTCCTACTTTCCAGGAAAGCATTTTAGCCATGAGGTTATTGATGCTAGGAGATGAAATCATCAGTTGAACATGTTGAAGCATGAAAAATACACTTATGGGCACAAGATTCGGGAGGCAGAAAAGTTATTGAGACAGATAGAATCTTATTTTTTTTATCCCAGTAGCATGATCACTCCAATCACATATCCAGGAACCTCCTATATGGTTTATAAAATAAAAGCTTCCATGTGAACTTTGGCAAGACTCAGATCTTCCTTCTCCCTGATGAATGTCCTATGGGAAACTGCTTGTGAATTCCTTTCTATAAGGCAGTAAATCTTCAACAAGAAAGGCCAGCCTGTTCCATACTAGCCAGCAGCCTACAAGTTCAACTCAGAAAGTTCAACTTTCTGCTCTAAATTTTCTACCTGTGAAGGGAGCATGGGGTTTTTCTAATGCTAAATGTTTAAAGTTCATGAAATATTCACATCCAGTGGTGTTAGAGACTGCAGAGAAATTCCTGAATCCATTCATCTCATAGAAAAGAATCACTTTCATTCAGGATTAATAGTTTAATCAGAATGTCAGTGCAAAGCTGTATCCTTCTTTAAATAGAACTGGATTAAGAAGTACAATCTTATCTGAAATATTGTTACAATTAGAAAAAAAAAAAGGAAATTAAATTAAAAACTTGGGGAAAACAAAGAAATTTGTGTGGAAGTTAAAGCTGATCAAGAGAGCTTTTTGTGCCAAAATGCTTTGCATAAATGTGTGTTCTGCTCATTACCACAGTTACTGCATCATGTGGAACTTTAGTTATCTCTAAGGTACTGAAATCTATTGAAGGAGCACAAACAGCATTTTCTTACTGAAGAAAAGTATAATCTTCTATTCAAAAGTCTGGTGCTTATTCCCAAAGATAAGAGTTCTAAGAACACAGGACATAGAAAAAAATTAATCCAAGGAAACAAGAAAATTTTCACCTTATACCTGTGGTTATTAAAGAACTTTAGGTACAATGCTGTTTTCAATGCATATGTCTTGGCAGTTTTTTCTGTACTATTTGGCCTGTCAGTGGAAAACCTTCTTACAAATACAGGTCATCATTTCAATATTTCCAATCATAATCCTTTGTTCTCTGTGGAAAAGTTGACTCTTTCCATACAATTTTATGTGAAATACAAAAGTTCTGCTAATAGTGAAAACAGTTTTAAGTTATTACTTGGGTATTTAATTTGTGTATGTTTTTTGGCCTCTTGAGATTTACAGAGGCGTAAATCCTGTAACAAGATACAGATAGATCAGTGCCTCGAACCCTTCAGGCATTTACTACAAAGTAAGAGTTTACTCAACAAAGTCACCTTGGTCTTATTCCCTTTTCTGCTGAGCCTTGTCCTTCCCTTCTGTGTCTTGAGCTGCTGTCTCATGTATTTCTACCATACGGATCAGATGTCTTCCTAGCTTAAGAGAATTAGAAAGAGGTGGTCCCACTGGAGGGGACAAAAGAGCTTGCAGTCACAGTTCCTGAGCACAACAGTGAGGAAAATGCATCTCTGACATAACTGATGTCAGTGTGGAGGCAAAGGGAAGGAAGAGGCAGAGAGCAAAGCCCAGCACTTTGAAACACTGAATTTTCAATGTGAAGTATGACAAGCATTTCTTTACTAATTATTATTAATGGATGAAAAATAGTAAAAATTATAGAATTTAGTATAACTGCTTAGTGTACCCTTCCAAATTCCACACTTTTGTTGTGTCGTGTCAAATCTGTTAGTCATAAGGAGGTCCTGTATCATCAGAAAATACCCTCTTTATACCCTCTTTTCCTTCAAGCAAGAAATGCAGATGGTTGGGGGGTTTTTGTTGTTTTTTGTTGGGGTTTTTTTTTTTTTTTTTTGAGAGAAAGATCATTAAAGAGTTAGTACAGAGGATGATAACATTTTTGCCTTCTCCATGTTTCTTCATTTTGCCCGTATATCAGAAGTAGCTCAGTTGCTGAAACACGAGCACACTGTGAAAAACAGTGATGTGACTCAGGTGTGGCATAGCAGTGATGCTTTCAGTCAGTTCAGTTGCCTCCTTGAAAGTTCAATAAAATTGTTTTGTAGTATTTTTAGGTCTTGCATTCACTTAAGTGGCTGATGATTTCTGTCTGTATGTCCGTATATATTGTCAAAAGTTCACATGTAGGTGCCTTTTCACATGGAATTTATTCCCGCTGTCCATATTCTTATGCGTACTTGTATGGAATACAGAATATATAACCACAGTGCTATGCTGAAATGAGAAAGGGTTAGGAGCTAAATGTCTAGACTTTTTTTAGTTCTTTCTCTTTATTTCTGCCATTTATTCTTCTTTCCCCTTTCTCATCTTCCTCCTTCCCTCCCCTTCCTGCTCATGGTCCTGTTCACTGCGTTCCTACAGAAACTCTGCAAGCTGCCTGTGAACCAAGTCCGGGCAGCACCAGTCCCTGAAGCGGCAGCGTCTGCCAGCTGACGATACAAAGTTGTCTCATTCTCTTATTTCTGCCTCTTTTACCTCCAGCAACAACAGTGGTGAAGGCTTTATACTCCCTTCTCTAATGTGACAGACAAGTCCCAGAGAAAATTACAAAGGGTTTTCTGTTGATGACATTTGCTGCTGTCTTCAAGTTCTGAGTTATAATACTAAATACAAACAAAACGCATAGAATTTTTTTCTTTACTCATCAATTATTTTGTTTTAAGTGAAGCATAAATGAACACTGGTTCAAATAAATCATTATAATAGATTTGTGTTAGCTTTATTCAGCAATCCTCTGTATTCCTTAAACATTTATGTTCTTTCCAATTATAGCAATATTTTACTTGTCACTGCAAAATGTCAGGTTATTGCTTCAAAGGTAACCTCATTTTATATAATCAGATGGAGACTTAGCTGATGTAATAAAGCATTGGAGATTGGATAAAATTCCAATTACTGCTTCCATAGTAATGAATAACAATTACTAACATAACAAAGATGTTAGTATTTTAGAGGTGTTTGTTTTATTTTCAATGATAAACACAGTTTCTTGGAGACAAAATTATATTAACACTATTAGAGTGTATAATTCTTTTTAAGGGACGATGCCAAGAGCTGTCATTTAATTTTAAAAATTGTATGGCCACGTTTATAAGTTTCTTAAAATATGTCTGAAAATAATCTGGTTTTAGGCAAATAACACTGATCCCATAGCCAGAAGTCAACCTTGCCTGTGTGCAGCACAGAGGGAAATACAGCAGGATATTCCTGAAAAATTAAAGGAAATAGCATAATAACAAGCAAAAATACTGGCCTCTCATTCATTTTTAAACTGCATTGTCATGATAAGCTAAGAAAGCTTGCAACACAAACTAAGATTCACATCACTTTAAATCTAGGTGTGAAATGTTGTCATTAAACAGGTTCTTAGAAAACAAATGTTTTTACAGTCTTGATTTCCTAACAGAGCATCTGGTATTACAGATACTACCTATGAGAGATTAAATAACTGTAATTGCAACTGTTAGATGCATTTATAAATTTAGCTAAAAATATGCTTACTTGTACATTTATGAAGTAAGATCATTGTAAGACTTTGTTTTACTGATCCATTTACTGAATTGTTTAATTGTCCAATCTTTTTTTTCAGGTTGGCATAGTACTGCATTATTCTACGCTCTCTACTATGCTATGGATTGGAGTAACTGCTAGAAATATTTATAAGCAAGTCACAAAAAAACCTCAGCCATGCCAAAACAGTGACCAACCTTCTTATCCAAAGCAACCACTACTTAGGTATGGAATATGAGTTATAGAATTTTTTGAATGTCTTCTTAAAACATATCAATTGTAAAAAACTCTCTCTCTTATTTATGTATTCTTTACTTTTTACAGACTATAAATTAATCCATAAAGATTTGAGCAACTTAGGTGTATATAAAAATCTGAATATTTATTGTATGCTAATAGTTAATTCCACTCAAGAGATGGAAATATGCAGAACTGGTATTGGCTAGGCTCAGGTACCTTTATCTGAACAGGAAGACTTGAAATGTTTCTGTTGGTTTCTTATGGAAGGAAAAAACCCCAAACCAGAAACTGGCTTGCTTCTGAACCTTATTTAATCATCAGAAACTCTTCTAGAATGACTCTTCCTTTACCTTTATCTCTCCTGCTGTAATTCTTGCCCACACTTGTATTGATAGCCTAATAACCTGATAGCAACCTTCCTCATTCCACATCAGAGTTCTAATGCTGTTACAGGAGCGACTGGAAGTCTGCACTCCCTATCAGCTCCCTGCCTGGAGCAGACTGACAAACGTGTCTCTGGTACATCCCAGGTGTAAGACAGGAGGAGATTTTGCCAGATGCCTGTGAGATGCTGAAACTCCAAGCCAAAACAGTCGGTCTGCACAGGGACAAAAAAAAAAAACCAAAACAACCAATCTGACAAAACCCTACCACAAACCAGGATTTTCAGACAAAGGAATGAGAAGATTAATTTATCTTTTTTGAGCTTAGCTCTCAAAAAATTAGGTATTACTAAAGTGATGTATTGTCCTTGGACAGATTTTGGAGGGAGAAAGGCAGAGAAGAACTTTCAGAACAATTCCTCCCATCTATCTTTTGTGAGGATAGGATGAATCTTTGAGGACTGTCTTACTGAGGTGCCTCTCCCCACAGATCATGGAAAAACCTGAATGGTCGATTTAGCCTAAAGATCTCAGTTTTATAGTGAAGATCAGGAAATATGTGTCAGCTAGAAACCTTTCATATGAATTCTACTTTTTATGGCTTTGCTGTGAAAAATCCACTTTAGTGTATTCTTTTAAACAGACGTAGCTTATTTTATTTTCAACACAAAAATTTTAGCAAGTAGCATTTATAGATGACTGTGTGGTGTTGTTACAACCTGTTAAAAGTCTACAGGAAGGTGAATTATGTTTTTCTGTCTGATTCTGCAAAGTGAAATTTTTACTAACATGACTTTAGTTAGAAAACTAGCTACTTTTCTTCTTTTTAAAACCTTTTATTTCTTGAGATCAAACTGTTAAAAGTAAACATGAAATTTGTATTGTGAAGAGAAGGAGTGCCATATTGATCCTTAGCTTTGTTATGTGTAAGCAAGAGTATATACTTTCACTGGGAGTGCCTGACTTTGCTAATCCATTCTTCAGAGAATTTCACTCCTTCAGTTTCCAGCTCATGACAAAATGAATAATTGCCAATTTTCAAATGCTGCCGTGTGACTATTAAGGTAGAAAATTGTTGCAAGTTACACAGACCCAGCATAGTGTATGTTCTTCAAATTCAAATCTTGTTTGAGTTGGAAAACAATAGACAATCAGGTTACAGAAAAGATGACTCTAATTAGAATCTTTGTTGTACCAGTCAGGTTTAGGTTCTCAGACAGTGAAAATAAATAGTAGCAATTTTAAGTTTGGCAATAGAAATGATAAACCACCTTTTAGCTGTAAGAGAACATGAGTATAATTGTTTAATAGCTAAGTAAAATTATTCCAAGCTATTTTTCTCACACAGGGCACTATATATCCTAGAGACACAGGCACTGAAATGTCTAATACAATTTCACAATGGTTTGCACTAGATTCAAAATAGTAAGGATCAGTTTTACTTCATGGAGAAAATAGGTATATTATATCTAAAATTAAAAATCACTTTAAGCAAGAAAATACTAAACTCATAATTAGTGGTGGTTGTTCTATTATAATTATAATGGTCATTTTGGGGGCCATTTTGCCTTTCCTGGTTCTAATAAAATTAATATCTGGATTATTCTTTATCACAGTATTTCCATAAAATCCATTTAAGATTCTTATATTTCAGTGCAGTAATTTATAAGGTATGTTTTAACTAGTCAGTATACTTGTGTCTGTAAGCCAGTGCCAGCCTTTATACATATTGTTCCTCAGGCACTTAAGTGATAACATCTGGGTTTGGGTGAGGGGGTGTTAATTTGTCTCCATTTGACACCAGTAAATAGCTAAATAGTATAAAGTTTATTCAAATGGAGATTGAGTTAAGCTTTTTTATAAATCAGGACTGCCAGTGCCAGGAAGCACATAATACAGTCTACAAGACACTTTTAAACAAGAGGTACTTTGTCAGTAATCACTCTCTATAGACTTAGTTTGCTTTGAGTTCAGGTTTTGTTGAATGCAAATATATGAATTGTGTGTATATATATATGTTTGGCAAGAATGCTACTGTTTCCTGTTGTCCTTCAGTCTTTTTTGGTAATGATTGTATGTGATAGACTGTGCTTCTGTTCACATGAGAGTTTTTGTATTCCTTGTATATGCATTTGCTATGTGAGATATACAGATATCTTTTATGAGTCAGTAAATGGGGTCTAATGCCAAAAATCAGTATGTAAATCTATCACATGGAATTTACCAAGAAATTATAAAAATTATCTCACCACATTTTTTCATGGAGCTTGATCCATTCTGAAAAGTAGCTGAAATAGTGAAAATAAATACCAAAATATCCAAAAGGAGACCTTACTTGTTAGTAGAAAAGGACGTAAACTTGTAAGAGCTGCTTCAGTTTCTCTGCCTGCTGTTTGCATATTTATTTGCAGAAGCAAGACAAATGAGGTACACTTGATCTTTTTCTCTTAGTTTTCCTTGAGCTGTAGCAATAGGTATCCTATTATGTAAAATTGTGGTTCTCTATTAGTTTTCTCTCTTGTAGATACAGTGATCAAATTTGAAACATTTTTGCAGTCTAATTTTACTTCATGGCAATATGATTTTAAATATTGCCTCTTTTTGTATGTTAATCATGTCTTATACGATACATTATTATACACGATATATATTTTGTCATATATATTATTAGTGAAATATATATTATCTATTAATTATAGAGTTAAACCCCTCAGGGCTTATTACTTTGATGACTGGAACCAACTGTAACAATTTTGGCATTTTTCTCTAAATGTGCCTGGATGCTACTGAGGTGGATCAAATTAATGCATCATTGAGTTTTGTGTATTGAAATGCTGAACCTTAGCACTCCAACAGATAATGAAATTACTTCCTGTAAAATATACTCTCTGGTATTCTTAATAGAAATAAATAATTCTATCTGTTCATCCTCTGTGGACATTTGTTAAACCTGGCAGAGTTTAGCTTCTGACTCATCTGAAGGCAGAGTTTGCCAGCAAAGGCAAAGGGGCATGCAAGATTCAACTGTTACTTCAATGTACAAAACTTCTTGTCAGCCCAAGCTGAGGCACAGCTTAATTTTTGTACCTGGTATGTGCATACATTTTTCATGTGATGCTCTGCACATACACAGATTAGACAGAAGTACAGACCAGCAGAAAATACTTCTGAAAGATATTGTGTTAAAATAATTTCTTTCTAGAGAGACAGAAAAATAATCAGATTACTTTCCTTTTTAATAAGATAACTACTGAGTACAATTGGATTCTAAACATTTAAAATAAAAAATAAACAAGCTGCCAGCTTGTCCAGAGACTGGTGATAAGGAGACAGATAATTAAGTTTTATCTCAGAGCTAGGTACAAATACATCTCCTAATGTCCTGCCACCTCTTTTATTCAATGAATGCCTTGTGAGATAACTAATATGGCAGTCTTCAGATTATAGAGTCCAATATCCTATATCTGTCATGAAAAAACATCAATGTGCATAAATAAGGTTGCAGAATCAACTGCAAAATGGGTAACAGTTGATGTCATTGTCCGCTGAACATCATCTTATTTTTTTATGTAACATATTTCGATAAACGTATTTTGATTTTTTAAATATTATTTTAAAACGGTGGGGCTGTTAGGAAATATTCCTGATGCAGTGCTGTAGAAAAATTGTATATCTAGCTGTAGTAGCAATTTCAGAATGGATTGTGCCCTTCTCTTTGTGTTCGAAATACTAGCCGTAGTACTATGGCTAAAAAATCGTAACTGTGGAAAATTAAAGTAGTTTTCAGCAGTCCAGGCAGAGTACCTACAGTCAATACCACTGGCTTCAAATCTGCTCTCTTACTGTTTTCAACCTTAAATAATTTTAGGAGTTAAGACTCATTTTTAAAATGAGAAAGCTGTTTGCATGCTCCATATATTTTGAAATGTCTTGACTGTTTTGTAGAAACTGTCCCTTAACCTGCACACAGAGCAGATCTACAAATAGTAGTTGAGAACTGGAGTAGTTCAATCTGTGAAAATCTGCTGATGGATGTTCACATGCAGGGGTGTGTGTGTGTGTCTGCTATTCTATTTGAGCTTTTATATGGGCAAGTTTCTATACATTTTTACATTTACGCTTCCAGAGTACTGAGCAATGTCTTGAAAGCAGCAAAAAAAACAGCTGTGTTAGTGGTGTAGTGGTGACTGACAACCTACACCCTGATCATGTGCAAGATGCAGTAGTGCTGCACTTGCATCCTCCCCCTCTCCTGGGAATGTGGCAGCAGCTCTTCACATTCTTTCCCAAGCTCATTATTTCTCTCAGCCACTCAAACATTAATTAGTAGGATCCAGCTAAACAGTAGCTAAGTGTCTTTGAGACATTGAATTATGCTAAATCTTTTTGTTGTGAAAAGGAGAAACCCTTCTAAACTTTCAAATCCAAGAAAACCCTCTCCTGTTTTTGCTGACTAGTCCTGTGATGAGGTCCTTGCCTTACAGTGAGAAGATTTTACAGACTTGGATGATACCACAAGGGTCATGACATCCACTTAGTGCTTTGCTCACAGTGTTAACTCTGCTTGTCTCAGGATGAACATTCAGCTGCTTGATCTGAATTCTGACAGGTTGGAAACCCACACGTGGGCACAAATGGACCTGCTGCAGTGTTTGACTAACTGCTGGTCCTGAGGGAGCTAGCAGGAGCTGTTGTGACTTCCATCACAAATTGATAATATGGAAATTTTTACTGATTTATTTCCAATTTATTTCAAATTTATTTCCAATAAAGCAGGCTGTTTCCTGAATATGAGTTGCACACAGCAATGTTCATTATGTCACTAGAAATTGTCACATGATACTTTTACACCATAATGAAGGTACTGAAAACATTCCTGTTATAATGGCTAAAGACTTCTCTTAATTAGTTTTTAAAGAATGCTTGTGTCCATATGTCCAGAGAAAAACCCTAGAATTAAAAAAACCCTAATGTTTCTAATATTCCTGAGGCTGAAAGGGTCTTCAGAAAAAGATCTTTGTTTATGCCCCCTATCATTTATAAGAAGTTGGCTACCATTTATTGCAGCATAATAGCACTGTAATGGGGGATCAAAATTTGACTATGATAAGAAATACTCTATTGAACATCAAGTTTGGCAAATATGCCATTTTTTTGGTCATGCCCTTTTCTGAATCTTCAGACTGAATCATATGAGGTGACTTAATTTACATTCTGACAGACACAGACATTACTTGTCCCCTTGACACCAGGAACTCTGAAATGCAGTTAAGTTCTAGTGCATTTTTCATTAGTGCTGGCTCTCATGAATGCATGTCTTCTAGTATCAAACAGTGATTGAGGGAGAGGGAGAGAGAAGGAGGTCAGATGAAAAGCATTGATTGCCATCCATTGTTTACTTCTTTATGATATGCCCTTAAATTTTATCTCACAGAATCCTGATCCATGGAAGCCCGTTTTTCCTTCCCACAGTGAACATATTGAACTTCCTCTAGAAAGTGTAAATTTAGACCTGATTATCTCAAGGGATTATCTGTCTTTTTCTTCAAAATTCTCTATAGTTTGAGTATGTTGAATTAAATGTGAAATGCCACAGGGCAGAATTCTTGGAAGCCCAGAGGAGATCTCTGTAGTTCACTCTCTACTGTTAGTACAGACCCAATTGTGTCATTGGAGACTAAGTGAAAACAATGTCTCCTTGCAAGTCAGGTTTCCACCAGCTGGATGAACCATGGCATGGTGAGCCAACAGTCTTGCTAAAAATCTGCTCAAGGAAGTTGGCTACAATTTAAGTACTTGGTTGTATTCTTTGCTTAGAGGACAGAATATTTTGATGTGGGCAAGGTCAGTCATCAGGAAGTTTAACTCATGTCTCTGATATTATAATCAATGCTTCTTATTTTAGATATGGGAAGTTAAGACTAAAAATGTATATCATTAGATAATTTTTAAATTGTGCTGTAATCATTTTTTGCAATCCTGATGTGTTCTCAAGGCCGCTTATTGCCTCCATAGTGTATGTTCCTAAAACGAACAAAGTGTGTAACAGCTTTTTATCGAATGGCTTGGGTTGGGAGGGACCTTAAAGATCATCTAGTGACATTTCTTAAATATGATCTGCAAAACACTATTCCATTGTTTGTTGTTTCAATATTTATCATAATTTCCAGGAAGGAGAAAGGCCATATTGCTGAAATATCTTTTTTTTAAATTTTTTGTATTTGATAAAAATTGAATGTAAGAAAAACTATGTTTTCCTTCCAGCTATTGTGTTTATTTTATTCACCAAAATAAGGCTTATTTTCAACATTAAATCAAGTTATTATATCGTTATATTGAATATTAAAATAATCTAAGGACAACAGCCTTTTCACAGTTTGATTTAATTATAGAACTAATATTTTGAACAGTGCTACACTCTGAAGACAATTTTAATAACTGACATTTAAAGATGACACACACAACTAATGATACAAGAGCACCACCAGAAATACTGATCATTTTAGCCAGATTGTACTGTGTCTTATTGGCCCATTGACATACACCAGTTCTCAAAAAAAAAAAACCAAAAAAAAAAAAAAAAAAACAACAAAACAACAAAAAAAACCAAAACCCAACCAACAACAAAAACAAAACAAACAAACAAAACAAAACAAAAAACCCACACTAAACAACAACCAAAAAAACCCCCAAACAAACAAACAAACAAAAAACAAAACAAAAAAAAAAAAACACAAAAACCCAAAACCCTCACGCAAACAAAAAGAATTATAATGCTGGAAGCATCTTGGCCAGAATGAACAGAACAGTTCTGCCCCTTCAGCTATAAAAGCTAGAGGTAATGAAAAATAGAAGCTTAAGAACAAAACAGGAAGTTTAAGTCTGTATATTCTGAATTAAAGGAAGAGAGAGAGGATTTCAGAACCTAAAAGTGCTTGGAATTTGGTTTTATACTTCAAGGACATACTGATATACGTGATATTTAACATGATCACTCTTAAAAGGCTGATATAAGCTCAAATGGAGTCAAGGATGTAACCGAAAGGCCTGCATTGGAAAAGGGTATAAAATTGTGATAAGGGAAACATTTTCATTAATGTTTTTAACTGAATTTCAACCTGAAGCTAATTGTATTTGGCTATCAGATGGGGATAAAATTATCTCAGGTCAAAGAAAATGTTTAATTCATATTAGAACTGGTTGTTCCACACAAGAAAATTTCCAGTAAAGAGAAAGTATTGAAGTATTAAGGAGATCCACAGTAGCAATGTATTATCAGTGGTACCCTGAAAAAGTTGTTGCACTTTGGGTAGGCCATGTAGATGTTCATTGCTGACAGCATTGGATTACCAGGGTGTGGTGTCATAGTGTGGTGGAGGTATTTTCCTGCATACTCTTAATCAAACAGGAGAAGTGAGTAGAACTTTGCTTCTCCACCTTCAAGGTGAGTGATTGAATTGTTGAGTTTCTAAGACCAAGATGGTAACAAAGCCTCCTGCTTTGCCTGTAGTTCCCCTTCATCTGGCCTGTGAACCAAAATTCCAAATGAAAGTATTTCAAAAGTTTGTTCTCATGGCATAGTTGGCAATACTATTCTTCAAAACTGACCTGAATGCACTAGCAAATACTCTTAGTGAACAATCCCTGGAGCAGAGGTTCCTCCTTCACGTGACCTTGTTTCAAGAGCATGTCACAATCAAAGTAGAAAAAGGATTTTGTTAGTGTCATAACTTCATTATCTAAGGTACAGGAGAGATACACATGAGGTTGACACTTTCCAGAGTAGAAATACAATAATACCAAATCTGTAAGAGACGTTGCAAAAGAAATATGTATCAACTTGCTACTTTTCAACAAGCTAATAAACAGCATAGCAAGTCACTTATACAGATCCATTCAATTGAAACTGTCTCCAATGCTAGCTGTTAATAAATGTAGCCAAAAAAAAAAGAAAAATACCACACCCAAGTGATACCTGGTTATTTCATGAGGAAATTATGGACTTGGGACTTAAAAATTTTAACTACATGAATTCTGATTTGCAAGCTTTCAAAGTTGTGAGCTTCATGGAGACTTCTAATGATTCCTGTGATATTTTTGGGTTTGAAAGGCTGGAACTGTAACATGCTGATCTGTAGAACAATATTAGATTGAATTTTCAGCTGCTTTTATCAGGAGTTCACATATAGATATTTCCTGGAAATTCAGAATTCTTGTCACACTATCCCTTGCCTCAGTACCTTCTAGCATTTGAGCTTGTCATATACATAATTGTAGAGGGTAAGTTAGAGGGTGGGTAAGCTTGATAAAATACTCCATGCTTTGATATGCTGCTCCAGGCAAAATGTAAAACGCTGATTGGAAATTTTACAAGTTCAAGGATTTTTAGAAGATAATATATTCAGACTCCAATGGGGGCTTTGTAGAAAACTTTATCAGATTTGAAAGAACTAAATATTTTCTCAGATGATTCTCTGGTGTCATATAGATTAAACTTGATTATGCAAAAATGCCATAAAGAGAAATGCATAAGATCTTTTCAAGTGTGCTTATTGTAATTGTGTGGACAAAGAGCTAAGCATTCCCATCTGCTTGAAATTATATTCACCACAATTACAGAAAAGACTATCTGACTTTTAATGGTAGATGATGGTGCTCATCAAATATTAAGAAAAATTAAAAACAAAGCATTTGATTTGTTTAAATAAAACTAGAGTCACATTAGATACAAATTGTTTCTTACAAAAATTATTCTGTGAGAAAAATAGAACTTAAAGTTTGTTATAGGACACCTGTCTCTTAAGCAAGCATCTGTATACATCCAGCTTAACTGTAATGAAAACAGTGATGTTGCAAAAAAACATAAGTCATGAAGATTGATGAAGTTCGTTGTGCAGACTGATAAACTGCAATGTCACAGAAACTAGAACACCGCAGGCAGCCAAGTAGTGTAATATAGGATTGTGCAATAGTCTGATAATAACTGCTGTACAGTGCAATCACTCTGCATTTAAATGATAGCGTGGCATAGGACTTAGTAGCTATTGCATTTACCAGTGCATTGCCACTCTTCCATAAAGTAATTTTGGGTAACGATGTTATTAAATTCCAAGAGTAAATACTAAACAAATAAAAAGTACACATTTTATCTTAAAATAAACTAGCAATAAATTGCAAATATATCTTTTTATGCACATATGCATATATATATATGCAATTATAGTTCTAAATACATATATATGTATTAGCAATTATAGTTCTAAATACATAATTTTAATGTTTCCGAATATTTTTCTTTATTAATGAATGGCAAAACCCATAGAAATGAAAATATACTCCTTGGACAAACGAAATGGTGAAATCCACAGATATGCATATTACATTGAATATGTTGGAGCATATTTAACTATAACTGTTGCAAATTCACCTTCAGACCTTATTATATGCATACTTCCTGTTAAATATGTGTGATAATCTCTGGTTTATGCCTGTTTGGAAGGAGGACTTAAAAGTCTTGGGAAGAAAAGCTGCATTACATTAATTCACTTGGTTGGGGGTTGAGAGACCGTGGAAAATTATACATAAACTTCTGCTGATCTCCTTGACATTGTACATCCTAAATAGTTGAAACCCATTACTGGAAATATGGGTGATTCTTTTTAAGTTAATGTTCATTAAAAACTCCAAATGAGAAGGCATTAAAGAGAAAATCACACAACAAATAATAAGCTTAAATTGCAGCAAGGGGTGTAAATAGGTTAATATTAGGGAAAATATTTCAAACTATGAGAATAGTTGACAGGTAAAAAAAGTTTTACTGGGAGGCTGTGGGAACTCTGTCACAAGCAATTTGTTAACATGGATTAGATAAGGCTGAGCCAGTCATGATAGGTGTTTAATGTGACCCTGACTCAGAGCTTTTGAGTGGACTAGATGAACTCCTCATGTTCATTCCTGCCCTACAATTTTGTTATTAGTAAACCAAGGATTTTTCCTAACAGTGTTTTCATGTTTCAACTTTTATTTACTGCTGAATTCCTACAGTCTCACTGGTCTCGTAAGGAACTCTTGTGTTTCATTATGCAAGTGAATTCTGACAGAAGAGACTTTGAAACTAATGTGTTCCAAATATGTCTTCAGTGTTTGGAAATGTCATGAGTCTTGTAGAAACTGGCTGATGATCCTCCAGGTATTTTTGTTCAGGTACTACTTTACTATATAAAATATAACAAAAAATTAGGCCACCTTCTGCTCTGAAACGTATGCACCCACAATGGGTTTTCAGTGGGAGTTACACATTTTCAATCACAAGATGATTTTGGTTCATAGATTGAAAATACTGTTTATTGTTACTTACAAATAAAGTTTTGTTACTTACAAATCAAATTACAAATTATCTGTAATTTTAATGATGCAGATTAAAATAATTTAAATATATAATATCTAATATACCTTAGTAAAACAGTGTCCAGGTTAAACTTTATGCCTATCTTGATTGAGTGCTCATTCAGACAAAGAGGTAATGCCATTATTATAGGATTACACTTAGTACTCAGAGAATCATTCAAGATTTTAACAGTTTATCAGAAAGAGAACATTGGTGAGGTTTTATGTGAAAGAAAACTTGAGCACACAAGATACCTGACTTATCTATCTATTGATAATGAGAGATACCTAATATTGTTTTATCTGTTGATTACAAGATAAGAGAACTATGATTACTGAAGACCATTTGTGTTTACTTTTCAATATTTATGAGCAGTGTCAAGAAAAATCCATGAGTGGTCAGTCACACAATCTTGCTGCTTCTTCGTATTGGATGAGCTTATAGACATCTCCAGAAAAAAAGTACCTCTAGAGACAGAGTTCATTTCCAATAAATATTTATGCATACCACTTTGGAATTTGATTTCTGGAATTACTGATGTCTCTAAAACACTTTCTCATGAATCAAAAAGACAAGGAGCAGGAATTGAGAGCTCTGTTATTTGCAGAATAGTCACCCCATTCTGGCTATCATTTATAGGTAAGGCATTTTGGACTGTTTAATGTGGATTATCCTACTTGTGTTATTGTCTCATATAAGAATGACATTAAACTTGTCTGCTTATGTAGACTCCTAGTAATTCATTAGAGATATTGAAGAAGCAACCAATTATCCATATTCCCTCTTTATGCTTCTAAGAGAGTGTTTTCCAGCTAGAAAGAACATTTTCTTCTGAGGTTCTGACATTGCTAAATCTGATAACAATTATTGTACATGGCAAAGCTAGGCAGGCTTTTGACCTGGAAAGTTGAGCAATCAGATGCTCTTACAGTTTTTTGAAGATGGCAATGACTACTATTCATTCCTTATCAAATCTCTTTTTCCCATGTTAGTAACATTCTGGAAATGACACATCACTTCTAGCTTTTAATTAGTACTTTTCAATTAATGTTTATAAAAATAACTCTCCTCTGTCTCTGCTTTTCCTGTTCTTTCAAAGTTTCATGGTCACTTCTGGTTGAGTGCTCTGAGAAACCCTAGAACTTTTTAGAAACTCACCTTTGGACCTTTTTTATATCTGATGGAAAACATATCTTTTTGCTTCTGGTTAAAATCTGGGATAAGGATCACCAGAAATAGATTTCCATGTATGTCAGCTTTTGAGCAACAGGAAAAAGTAAATGTTCATGCCATCATCATACATAAAAGATTTTCCATAGCTCAGCTTAGTAAGACTAAGACCAACAACAGCCAAAATGCTCAACATTAAAGTTAAAAATCTGGGTTGGCATTCATGAAATTATGCAATTGTACCTTTGTTTCTTACTTTTCAATAGGGTGAATTAAGGACAAAATATCAACCTGAATTTTTGTCAATAAATCTAAATCTCGATTGTTTTGTGGGGTCAAGTCATTAATTGAATAGAACTTCTATGGGTTAATAGCACGGTAATCCATAATATTTTTTTCTAACATTAAAAAAGAATGCTCTTTACTGCCTCTAGATTAGCAGATTGAATTACATATGGAATATAAAAGATAAAATGTTCAATAAAGAAGACAAAAGTCTTAAAACCATCTGAAAAAGAACCAAGTGATTTTCAGCATGTTTTAATGCTTCCATGCTGCTTGTTACATTTAATAGCACCTACTTGCTAAGTTTTCAGTTCTTGGCTCTGCATATTTGCCAAGATGAAAAATTTGAAGTTGTAGAAGTGGACAACATTGCATAAATCCTAATAAAATATTTTCTCCACAAAACAAACAAACAAACAAAACCGAAAGAGTAGGCCTTTTCCTTTTTGCAAACTTTAAGGATGAATCTTCACTAAGGTTCTTTATAGGGTAAATTAGTTTCTGAAAAAGAATAATGCATTTGCGTAGTACAAAATCAAGCAAGTCTGCATCTCACATGGAGTTTGATCAAAGACAGTGGGGACGCTTAGGTAAGTAATGGATGTACAACTTATCAGACACAATAATGGATTTTATATGTGGCATGAATTTCTCTTTAGAGTCAACTATTCTAGGCTGACTACAGTCACAGCTGTAGGCATTGTTGATGTGAAGTGGGGTCTTCTGAGTTTGATCGTGTCCTAACTTGGTTCCATTTTGATAATGAATTGTATTCTTCTAAATCACTCTGACTGTAGAGACATTTATTTGAAAATTTATATTTGACATATATTTGAAATTTGAAACTATTTGAAATACGTTTATATTGAAAAATATTCAGAATATATTTGAAAATTTAGGAATTTTTGAACTATGCTCACTCGCCTGTGAATCAGTCTACTCTGAGTTGTGCATATGTTTCAATTTACATACTGATATATACTGAAAAGCAGTGGGTTTAAATAGCCCTTCTCGCAGCATTGACAGCTGGTATGGATGGGCCCTCATAAGATTGCAAAGATAACAATGAATCATAAGTTCATCACAGTGTCATAAAAACAATAAGATTGGCAGAAACATCTGTAAATCCTGTAATTTAACTCTCCATTCAAAGCAGATCCAACTTTAAAGCTAGCTCAGGTTCTCATCTAGTCTGGTTTTGAAAGTCTGCAAGGACTTCTTCCTCCCGTTCTATCTCTGTGTCCTTTTAACTTTCACCTTGAATGGACCACAAACATGATATGTAAGGGCTCTGCCCTAGCTTGAAATAAATCACAAAAATATCACTCAATCTCAGCAAAACCGAGGAATATGTTACAAGCCGAAATACGTGAAAACAAAGCTGTTGTTACTAAGGATTCCTGAGTAATAATAAAATGTGCTTTAAAATGTTGAAATACCACCAAAAAAACTCGAGGAGAGAAGTTATTCACAATTAATCAAATTAATAGGTTTCAGATTACTACTGTTTTTTTTCTGTAGGAGTTCATTGGGGTGTAAGTAGATATACTGTACTTACATGTTCAAAATATTGCCAGCTGTAAAACTGAATTATCATTCATGGGAGATGGCAACTTTTTTGATATGTCTTCTTATTCTGTAAAGGAAAATAAACTCAAGATTTAGAAGTGATTATGTAACTGATATTCAGAAAAAATTCTGGTTGAAAAAAATTGAAATGTTTTATCTTCATAGTTTGGATTTTTTTGCCTGACCTATATTTTTGCAGCTTCACATTTTAGATTTCTGGTGCATGAATTTTCAGTAACTTTAGTCTTTGTGGAGTGCAATTTAATTCTTGAGGGAAGAACTCTGTTCTGTCCTTCTGCTCTGTATAAGGTCTGAGATTTTTTTCTCAGCAAGTATTTGTGAAAAACCCCAAAAAGGCACATATTTAACTTATACAGTCATCTTATACAAAATGCTTTATTTTCAATTTTTCACTGTGCAGACTTGGTAAATAGAGCAAAAATGTAGCATCTTCAGGATCTATATGTCAAAGCATTGAGGTTGTATTTTAGGAGTTTAACATCTGTGCCTTGCCTGGCTTTACCTGACGATGTTTCCAGATGGTTTTCTGTATGTTTAAAAGCAGTATGAGGTGAATGAATGTCATATCTGATATTTGGGGATGCTACTTTTTCTTAACTTTAAGAGATGCTCCCTCCTCAACTCATAGCCTGTGGCAAACCCTAAAAATACCAGAGCTATTAAAAAAAAAAAAAGGGAACCAAATTAAAACAGAGTCCCTTCCTTTACAACTGAGGTCTTTAGAGGAATTCAAAACCTTCATATATGCTTTTCACGTCAGAAAAAATTCCTTTTGGGAAACTGTTTGATCTCTTCTCTAAAAATGTATGTCTGATAGCTGAAAGCTTGGTAGCTGAAAAGATTCAACAGAAAGGGTTTTGTGGTTTCCATGGATCTTCTGTGTAAATGCTTTTCAATTTTAAATGGCCCTCTGGGTTTGTAACTGAATACTTCTTGTAGACCAAGAAGATTTAATAATCAAAATGATATTATTTTTATTTAGTGTGTGGTTTCTTCATGTCTTAAACAAGACTGTTTGTCCTCTCACTTTGCCTGAGGATACATCTTGCTATAGCTGTGTGATTAGATTTTAGATACATGCAGTTGAAAATAAACCCAATTACTTAAATAGATGGAAGGTAGAAGTAAACTGTGATTAGGACATAATTGTAAACCCAGACATGCAGATTCCTGAAACAATAAATGTTTAAATTTGGGGGTGTAGCATCTAATCCTTAACAATATTTTGAAGATGAGGCATTTATTACCTTATTAGTAAAATTCTCAGAAACAGTAAGAATGCTTAATACTTTGAAGTTTTAATATTTAAAAGCCGAGAGAGATACCTCCATATATTTTCTACACACAGACAGTCTAAATATGTCTTTAGTATGGAGCATGGGTGTCATTTAAGAATATCTGCAGGATATGCTGAACAAATCTAGGTAGAGAGATGACATTTACCATTGTTTTATAAACTTCATAAGAAAACACTTTATGAGGACATACAAACCTATCAAATATGACTCTATCAAATATTAAAATATGTATGTTGCATGGTTCCTTTTAAAGTCTTTCTGATAGGACTCTAACAGTAACAGCCCAATCATTGCTATGTGACAGAAACCAGCTGATGCATTCTGCAGTTTTACATACAATTATGTCTAAAGCTATAATTTTCATTTTCATTGAAGAAAGACAGTTTGGGGTTTTTTGCAGAAATGGCAGATTTCATGGGGCAACATTAAATTTCCTAAACAGATTACTTTAATGGCCTGTATCAATCAAACAGGCTGTATAAGATGCTTGAAATGTTTCAGAACCAGCTGAAGAGATAAATATGCTTTTTAGCTTCCTCACTACTATTTTCTCTCTGTAAGTAGTAACACTAACATTCTCATTCAGGAATAAATAAACTAAAGTAAGAAATGTGGTATTAATGTAGAAAAGCAGGGCATTTTTGATCACAGTGAATTTAAGATTCCTGTTTTTGCTAGGCTTTGAAACATTAAAGTTCAAATTTTCACATTTTACCTTTAATTATCTGTAATGCTAAAATGCAAATTTATTCTTATTTATATTCTGATCTCCTTAAACGAACTGTTTCTTTAAGGATATGTCTGTGGTTGAGACTTTTCATGTCTAATAACTTGGCTGTAGTCAGTCTGAGATCGACAGAGATCATTAAATTCTCTAGGTTTCACATGACTGGCTGGGCAGGTGAATAACAAAGATAAATACCTTGACGTAAAGGAAGGCTGAGGTTACAGAGAAATGGCATAACTATGGGAAAGATCTCCAAGGGACCTTGTAACTTTTTAGACACCAAAGACAAAAGTCTGTAGGAAACCAGATTTCAGTTTTTCCTGTGCCCACATAAAAGTTTAGTGTAGAAAGCTAAGATTCTTTATCACCTGCCCTCTGGAACACAGGCTTAGTTTTGCATCAAAAGATACAAGGCTTGCCAAAAATGTGCACATTAACAATGTGGGTTTTTTTTGAAATGAACACCTTTGAAGTATTTCTTGTATTTTTCACGTTCTTCTAAAAAATTGCAGCTCCCTTTGGCACTGTGGGCAAAGATCTTGTCCTTCATATAAGATCATTGACTTATATAAGAGAAATAGGAAAATAATACATGAATTTAGAAGAATAGAATTAGCGTGTTCTCTCTAGAGCTATTTCCCAGGAGTTCCTGTATTTTCCTTTCATTGTCTGTTTGTACACATCTGTCTTAAATGCTCAGCTGAGCAAATCTAAGAACAAGGCACCCAAGTCTACCAGTAAAGTCCCCATCTTTATGATATCAATTGCTTGGTCATTAACACCTTCTGAATCATTCTCTGTCTACAGTGAAAGAGCTTAACAGAAAATAAAACTAATAGTATTACTTGTATATGACCGGTCAATCCCATGCAGTCGAAATTATTTAGCTCTAGCTTGGCAGTAGAGCTCATAATAAAAATTAAGTCTTCAGAATTTTTTTTAATACAACAAATATGCTTCATACCTAAACCTAAACCTCAGAATATACCAAGTAGTGAATAAATAACCTCTGAATCAACTCTCAAAATGTTCTCGTTCTGTGAGTTTAAAATAGTGCGTTTTCAGGTGATGTAAAAATGCAGAACTACAAAAGAAAGACCTGAATGATATGGTTAGAATTTTTTAAAATTACTGCAGAAGAAATAGCATTGTTCTTGACAAAAAAAATGTTGCCTACAAAGCAAGTAAGTGTCAAACTCAACAATGCAGGGAACACAGGGGAATTCAGGAAGCTGTGTTGGTGACTGCCATAATAAAATACGGGATTGACATAAATTCCTTTTTAAAAATATGATTTAAGTTTAGTCATAGGAGAACATAGACCAGAACCCCCTGTCAGTGACTTTCACAGTCAAACCAAATTAAAATATATGTCCTCCTGTTAGTCATTTCATTTGGTTCCTTTGGCAGCCTTAATGAAATATTACCTCAAGTAAAACCAAGGAAATCCATATTTTCTATTTAAAATGCAAGGTGGTTCTACTGACAGTCATAGGACATTGATACTAATATAAAGTGAAATGAATATTAAATGTGACAACATAAGAGTACAGCACTTATTATCTTTACATACTTTACTTTTCATTTCACTTTCATATTATAAAAAATGCCATTGCATATATAGGCTATTATCAAAATTTCATGTCTTGATGAGGTTTGATAGCTAATGGTTCCTTTCTTCCCTTTGAAAGGCAGAAGGACATCCTGATGGTAATTGACTTTCTAGAGGTGTACTGCATGCTCGGTGAAGCAGTTGTGTTTGATTCAGTAGACTGGAACTGCAAAATGATTTCAGCTAACAGCTCTATGCCAGAGTAGTCAAATGCCTGGAAAAATGAGGTAGCAATGAATACCTCCAAACAAGAGTATCAGCCAATTTACTGCTAGAAATTAACTGTGGAAAAAGAATTGAAAGGGCTGTTGCATTCCCTAGGGATAAAATTATTCTGCATATAAAAAAAAAATACTCAAAGTATGAGTATTATTTCCCCTCCCATTATTTCTCTCCAAGCATTAGCAGTTTTCTCTCTCTAAACTTCATGCTCTTCTTAAACTTTTTCAGATATTGAATATTTAACAAATCCTAATAAATATACTTTCTCATCAACATGATGCTTAATATTTTACTTACTTCTTTCCTCCAGAAGTGCACTCAGCATGGAAACCTACTTACCCTGACTTAAGTTATTTATTCATTAAACTAAGCAGGAATAGAAGTCAATAGAGCTAAACTGCAGCATGGAATACACTGTAAGAATCATCTCTATCTTTGATTTCCAACAGCCCACAAGGCATTCTCCTATAAAAAAGAAAAAACAAAGTCAAGGTGTCTCTTGTTTCTTAGATACAGTAGCTCTTCAATTAGTCTAGCTAGCCAAGAGACAATACAGTTACCTCTATGTAAATGAATCTCCTTTCTCTTTCTTCTAAATTTCCTCTGGACGTTTTTTGAGCTCCTAAATTATTTTTTTATCTTTTTATTACATGCATTTTTGTTTTTTCTGTCCTCTTTGCTGGCTTAGACTGTCTTACATGGTCATGGTAAAGCAAACTGCAACTCCACTAATCAGCCTGTAAATCCCTTTTCATTTACAAAATCCCACATAAGTGATAATGGCTACACTGGCCATGAAGAGTGTTAACAAAGGAAGGTAAATATAAATCACTTCAGCACAGCATCTTGTCTGCCTCCACTAGCAGGGCCTAAACTCTCACCCTGCCTGGCAACACTTGAGACATCATCTGCCATGGCAGAGACACTCAGAATGAGTATCCAGTGCAGCGGGCTTGCAGGAGAGAAGCAAATTGGTTTGAAGCTGTTTGATAGGTGAGGTTTCAGATCTTCTGACACTGACTAACATTGTCCCACGTTATCGCCCAGGTTCCCATGACGTTTTAAGAACAGATGAATAAGAGTATTTAAACTCCTTCCTCGTGGCCAATTTTAATGAAAAAAACAGATACTGTTTTTGTCAAATAGAGACCTGGACATCTTAAGCTGAGCAAACAAATCTGCAGAGACTTTTCTTAAACTTTTTTTTTTTCATTAATATTTCTCTGGTTTAGTGTCTGCCTCTAAATGCAAAAGATTAAACATATTCTCACAAGGACATTATGAAGATTAATTAATTAATGTTTGCAAAGCTCTTAAGTAAGTTGCAATAAGATCTAGAAAGAGGGGGTATATATATAGAAAATTTGATAAGTACCTGTACAGTAACCTTTGTTTCTTCTATGCTGAATGAGTGCAATATCTTATGGAAAAAAAGTGGACTGTGAACAGGCAGTTAAAGAGAATAACAATATTGCTACATAAAAGGTGATAAATAGGGTTTTCACACAACCCTTACTTCTGCTATTATTTCTTGTTTCAAGTTTGACTTGTAAAATTAAAGTTTATTATTATTAATAGATTATTTCTCTCTCTTTTTTTTTTTTTTTTAATCTGTATTCCCCATGTTTGGATTCTACTTTGCAGACAGGAGAAAGGCACTGAAGGAAATATAGGCTATTTCTCTTGAACAAGGCCATTAAGCAAAACTAACATGATATTTGTAGTTACATTCCTAACTCAAGACTGTCCGGGAATAGGATTTAAAATTATGTGGTTTTTTGTGGTTTTTTTTCTTGAAGGAAAAGTGTATTTTAAAAATCTCATCATTTTTACAAAGTCTTCTTTTTATTTTATCAAAATTCCTAGGGAAAGGGATCACAAAATGATGTGATGCATGAAAAATTCAGGAAAAATAATTTGAAAATCAGGCTTATAAATTCAGCTTTCTACAGAGCAGCTACTTATCTGTCTGCCTGCCTCCCGGGTACTTGAACTGTGGCATCTGGTTAGCTCAGAAGTTAATGACCATTTTCTATATGGATTATTTTCACAAAGATGTTAAAATCAAATCCCAGCTCAAGGAAAAATAAAAGGGAAAGTCATCTTGCTGTGGCTTGTCTTTTATTTTCATGTTTATTTTGCAAGTGGCTAGTAGATTGACATCTCTTCCTATATGAACTGTGCCCTAGACATAAGTAGAGTTAAATTGAATTTTTTTTGTACTGGGGCAAAAAAGAAACTAATGCTTCAGTGTTATCTTTATGTATATTTAGCATGTACCTTTCTAGATCTGTATATGCAGAGAGAAATACAGTTAAATATACATACATTTTAATCAAGTAATACCTGCAATGAAGACTATTCAAAGCTTTTAAATAACTTCCTGATACATTGCTGTTTTGCCAATCTCTGCAGAAAAAAATCCCTTACAGTCAGTCTTGCATTACACCCACAAAGCCAAGGTCTGGTCCCTTTTTGGAAAATTCAGAGTCAAGGTTCAAACTGGAAGAAGTTTGGGGCTACAAAATAGACAGGCACTCGAGCAAGGAATTCGTCACTGGGTAGAATTCCCCTTTTACTTGCTGACTTACTGGGTAACATTTGTGGAAATAAACTTAGCAGAATATACTGTATGTCAAGTTATCAGAATGGATGCTGCCTGCAGGCTATTGCAGTCATTCTTGCTGACATTATCCTGTATCTATCAGATTAGCTATGTAGCTCCCAGTATTCTGTGGTAGAGTTTGCCTTACAAGAGGAGTTCTTGCCGAAAGGAAGCTGGAAAACAGTAAGGCAGGATATCAACAGAGGGACATCACCTCGAGCAGTGTCTGCTGCTCTGTTGGGGGAATTGTGTCTATGTCAGTGCATGTAATAAAAAAATATTGTACTTACTGGTCTCAGGCGGTCTCTGCAGCAGAAACTTAGGGGTTCCCTGCAATGTTCAATGAATATGATTCCTCCCCTTCAAATTATTGCCCATCATTTGCACGTCTCTGAACAGCCTGTTTTTCAGGCCATAGGTGTTGCCTACGCTGCAGCTGAGAGGTGCGAGTGTATCATGCTGAGGCCTACTGGGCTAGTTTTAATCTAATTAGCTTCATTAACAATATTAGTGAAGATGTGATAAAATGAGCTTCAGTAAATAAATGTATGCTGATGTAAAAGCCTGCTAGGAATCATCAGGACATCCCTGGGTGGCCAGCAACAACAGTGTATGAATTTGAAAACCTCTTCCGAAGGGCTGTTCAGGCAATGGCTTGGCAGTTGCTTCAAAGCCCCAAATCATCCCACAAATAGTTTATGTTTTTTCCTGTAAAACAATTTAAAAATATTAAATAAGTTAACTGCTTGTCAAGATAAAATTTTAGCTGGGAAAAAAAAGTTTAATTTTCTCTCTGGGGTTTCCTAGTCTTTACAGATTTGCATGGATGGCTATCATGACTACAGACAATCTGTCTTGGCTGCCATCGTCATAACAGTCACATCTCTCTTGTTCCTGCTGCACACAGGGTTCCATTACTGATAGCCTGAGTATCACTGTTTGTGTTCTTGAATGACAGAACAGTAAGACAAGTAGATGACAGTGGCTCTGGGTCCTGAGTTACTGCACGTTCTTTTTTAAAGAGGAGACAGCCCACTTTTGTAATTAGAAAAATTTGAGCATTAACTCAGAAGTAGAAAAGGTAATTGAAAGACAAAAGCTGGTTGCTGAACCAAAGGATACAGATTATAAGATACTGTAAGAGGAAATAGTAAATGAAAGTTAGGCAATCACTATAGGAAAAAGATTGACCATTATTTTAAAAATAAGAAAATATTCTTGGCAGTGAGGGGTGGAGGTGGTTGAAAAGCATGTACTTGCTCAGTCTACAAGGTTCATCATTCTGGTTCTGCTTTGTGACATTGTTCCGTGAGCGAGCATTACTGGACAGGAGCATGGCCCCTTACTTTGCTTCTTGTATAGCTCAAAGATACCAAAAGTTGTCTGCAGCTGCACAAGCAGCAGAACGCAGCATCTCTCCAGTTACAACCCTGGCACTTGGACCACTTTAACTGGGTTGGAGAACCTACTCTGTGAACATGCCCAGGCAGTGCTCTACCAAATAGAGCTGCACAGGGAGTCAGGCTTTGTAGGAATAACAAGCAGTCATTGGCAAGGCTTAGTGAATCCAGGGAAGGCACCACTCTCATCAGGGGATTCTTGAGATAACACTGTTCTTGTTGTTCCTGCTCTAACTCAGAGAGAGGCTATTGTTTATCTTGGGCTTGGAGACAAAATCCTGGGTGCCATGATTTGCCCAGTCCCTTCATGTACTGTAATAAAGAGGTGCCTTGTGTTTAAACACGGGAGGAGATTTAAGGAGTCTCATTTTCTGTGTGGTTTTGAACACTTAATCTCTCCTTGTTTTCTCATCTGTACAACAGCGACAATATTGCTTATCAACCACACAGGGGGCTGTAAGACTAAATTAACTAATGTTACAAACCCCTTTGATTGTCTTAGATAAAAGGTTTTCTAGAAGTGTGAAGAACAGCTATTTATTATCTACATTTTTGTCGCTTTTTTATTTATGTGTTATCAACTCTACTGCACCTTTTTCTTCAGAATTATTTGCCCTATTCATCTCATCTCCATGAAAAAGAAGAAATTGATAACAACTAATTATTGCATTAAAAACAATGTTTGAAAAGACTGGTCTAAATTTATTAGTTTCAAGTATACAGCCTCACAACTAACATGTATATGAAACTTCTTGATCAATGTTTCTTTTCTTTGGTGGCTTTCCCATATGATCTTTTCTTCTTTATATGCTGTTTAAGGTATCCATGAGCTCACACAAATGGACAAGAGTATGCACTTCTGCTCTTACATTTAATTTAACTTATTTATCTTTGTGTTTTCTATTTGGTCTATTTTAATCCTATTCCTCTCTTGCTGACTTTTCTTCTATTCAACAGCTTCTATTTCCCTTCAGTCTTCAATAGTTCTGAACCCACCAATGAAGAATCACTTATATACACTGTCATTTCTATTTGGTATTTTCCCTTTTCTCCCCACTATGCAGTGAGACAGGGCAGGCAGTGTGCTGTGCTGGTATCAGTACAGTGCACCTCAGGTACACTGAATCAATTGGACTTCACCTTATGTCGTTTCTAGACTGTATTTTCTTGCCCTTAACACTGAGCCACAACAGGAATTTGGCTAGATTTTGTCACATTTCTGCAGCCCTGTGTAGCTCAGTGCTTCCAGAACATCTGTTGCTACTGTTGTAGTATTCAGAAGCCTGCTGAAAGTGGGAGCTATGAAGTAGACTATCTAACACCCAAATACTGGCTTGTCTAAGACTTTAGATAAGGATTGATTTATATGTGTGTTTCCAGTCTGTAAAAAGTGGTGGCACTGCAAAAAAATGAAATTATAGGTTGCATTTTAGGTAGATTCTATGGTGTAATCACTTCAGATGAGTTTGAAGTGCAGTTTCCTGTACTTGCTTCTGTATTCCTATTTTTTCTGCTCCTTACTATTTCTTAGATAAATTGGGTTTAACTTTTCTATGCCTCATTGCTTTACCCTAGTAATTTGCTGAATTTCAAAAATGCTATTGAACATGTCTTTGTTAAAAATAATAATAAGCTGTTAAACTGGCTTATTCAACATGCTGAAGTCAAAAGATATGTACAATCATTAAACTGCAGCAAATGAATGGATTTTGTAGGAAAGCAGCGTGTTCATTGGAATTTGTTGAGCTCTTCAGAATAAACCAAGTTGAAAAAAAATATACTCAGTGACTTTGAATTGATAAAATCTGAAGGCTTCTTGTTGAATGCAAAATATGATTTTCTCTGGTCTGTTTACAGTTCAGACCATTAGGACAAAGATTGACTGTAAATGTAAAGTGAGATTTTCTGAGGCCTGACCCATAATTCTTCTTGGGAAGAAGGTGGGAAAAGAGATTAAGAAATTATAACACTAATTCTGGGCTTGAATTAAATTCTGATTTATTTAATCTTATTATTACTCTGTTTCTGTAAAAATTCTACCTTGCAATGAGTGTGAAATTTCCCAATATTTGTAACACATTATAGAAAACTAATGGATTATTTCTGATCAGAATGTGTCCCACAGGTTATCAGGTTCCTCTCAGACCTAATGGACAACACAGCAGTGACTGGGAGCATCTGCATCCCTGCATGCTGTTTCCACAACAAAGAAGTACTTGAAAAGAAACTAATTTTGTCTGCCGAGAGAGGAGCATTGGTTAAGGCAGGAAATGAGTCAGGATTTCAGAGAACCAGCTGAGCTTTAGGTGCAGTGGAACGTTTTCCCTTTTGTCACTGAGCAGCATCGCTTCCAGCTGCAGGAACGGGGGCTGGTGCTCTTCACCTCTGAGACCACAGCAGTGGAAGTGCTGTGCTCCAGGCAAAATTTTGTGTTTCGCTTGTATAAATGGAAAATGGGATGATGGTTCATTTTGCTGAATTTGGACATAGGCATGAAAGATGCCAAATTCCATGAGATCCCCGGGGACTTTAACGTAGCCTAATGATCGTACATTGTAAGACTGCTGCCTCCAACTAGTTCAGTTGGCATTTAACCAGTTAAAAGGGGTGTGAAACTATGTGCTTTCGGTCTTACAACACAAGTCCTTGCAGGAAGATTAACGCTTTTCTTGGGTATTCATGAGATCTTGCTGAAGCCTTAGAAACGCTCATATTTTTGTGCATTTGGAAGGCTGTGTATTGAAAGAGTGAAGATAAGTGAGGTATATGCAAAGGGATATTTAATCCTCACGATTTCTTCAGATTTTTCGCTGTGCAGAAATAAACCAAAATAATTTACCAAGTGGACTGCCCCTTTTCTCTTTGGTTAACTGAGCTTCCTTTCTTTTGTCATCTGGGAGATATGAAAAGGTTTCTGTGATTTCACTGAATTTCCCTGGGAACATTTTCATGTTAAAGTGAATAAAGCTGCTTTGCCTGAATATATTTAATTTATAATGCTTACATATTTAATAACTATTAAATATAAATATCTAGGTGAGGGGAATAACTTTATTTGGCATTTAGGTTCTGTCATTAGACAAAGTTTTGTTTTTCATATTACTGCAACAGTAAGTGTATTTACTAAAGTTGTAAATCAAGAGTTTGATTAAAGTGGGTCGATATAAATATTAAATATTAAAATTTCTGCTCTTTGCTTCATAAAATACAGTATTTATTGTGACAATACTTCATTGTTTGGTTTTCTGCTTATTCTTTGCTTTTCTGGTTTTAGGGACATGTTTAATGTTTCGGCAATATTTTATTCCCAAAATACTTCAAGAAGATACACTTTTTACAAGTCAGGCAAATTAAAATATCAGTTATTATCTCTCAACAGATTTTACCTGATTAGTGGTGGAGTTCCTTTCATTATATGTGGGATTACAGCTGCAACTAATATCAACAATTATGGGATTGAAGGCAATGCACCATAGTAAGTATAAACTAGTATCATAAAACTTATAAGGAAAACATGTTCTTCTTATTGCAATAAATGTGTCTGACTTCATAAAGGGTACAAGCATGCAATTTGGGATGATATCAGTTATGAAATTTTATTAAATATTAGCTATGAAGGAACAATGTCTTAATCTGGAGCTTGCTGCTTCACCTCCACAAATTTGATTCCATTACTGGCAATACAATCACCTTTCATTTAGAGAATTGTTCTTCATTTACATCTGAATAAGTGACAGGATATTAAAAATACCTAATGGATAACGTATCCAATGCAGGTATTAATTAATTAAGTATTTTAATTTCATTATCTACCTTGAATTGATATCCTTTGGGTGACTTAAAAGAATGATGTAAAGAAAAAGGACAAGTAAAAATCCCTTCCCCACCTCTTCCACCTCTGTCCCACCACAAAAACCCAAATATTATGTATTTTCACTATGTGGAAATGTTCCAGTTGCAGTGTCTTGCAATCCTGACATAGTTGTCTCATGTCCTAGTGTACTGGTGTTCAGTAGACCTCCACAAGCTCTCCAGGCATCACATTGTTATTAATTCTTAATTCTTGGCATGAAGCATGAGGTATCAATAAAGTACAATGAGTCTTTTCATAAAAACGTAGCAGGAAGTGAATTAGACTGCAAAGTTAAATACAGTGTGTGTAACAGATCGGCATGGCAGTGACTGGCACATTAATGGATATTTTAGTACTTTGGCAGCACTAATACTCTGGAGGACATCACTCTTAGTTACTGCTTTGAGCATCTATTGTCACACATTTGAAACTGGTTATGTTCTGGGCATGAAAAGTGGCAGCCAAGGAGAATGGTTCATAAGTGAGCATCTGGCTCCTTAAAGTCATTTTTGTAGGTAATTGAAATTTAAATTCCAGTATGAAATCAGTGCATACCACGGGTAACTGTTTGCTCTGCCTAGGGCCCAACTCATATTCATATATTTATTGAAATTTATCCAATTAGTCAGTTTAATCAACAGTATATTATGAGACTCTACTATTTATGCTTATAAATGTGCGACATTTTTCATTTTGGTGCAGTTACAGAGGTTAAACTTCTTTAATCATGTTAATATAGCAAATCAATACTTGGTGCCACAGTCTGCACAGAAAACAAAGGACAGATGAGGAATGGTTATAAGACTGAGTAAAAAGACAACTTCTAATTCAACTGCAGCATAGTGAGCTATGTGCCTTATTCATTTCTTAGAGTGTTAGTAAAGTAAATGTAGATGCACAGACTTGAACTTTTTTTTTGCAGAACTGGTTATTTCAGTGATCCACAATGAGATTCTAGTTGAAATAGTAGCATCCCATGAGACTGTTCCACTCGGGAGCATTCCACTCTTCCCTGTGCTTGAAATATGCAGCATTCAAACGTACTTCAAGTACTCATGTAGCTTTGTGTCCTCTGTTTACCCAGTTAAATATGGGTGGTAACTTAATCTATCTTTTCACAGATGTCTTTCAGGAAATCTTTTCTTGTGCCCGTCTAACAGCAAAATCTATACTCTTTGGAGTCCTTCTAAGTTCATTAACACATGTGTATATGTTCTTGTTTAAGGCTCAGGTTTCAAAAATTCAAAGCCATTATTCTGCAGTTTCTTGTTGTAATACCCAGTGGGACTGTCTCTATTTAGCTGAGAGGTTCTCGGCCTGGGAGAAAAAGTCATTCTGCCCTTTTTATAGTAACTTGTAGATAATTCCTGGCTTGACAAGGATGTGATATCAAAAGTTTCCTCACTGGAACTGAAGGAACTGCAACTAATCACACACGCCTAAATGAATATGAAGTGTCACACAGTGTCACTTTTAGAGCTAGAATCATAATGACAGATCACCTGGTCTGTCTTTCTGACCCAGTGGGAAATTAGCTATATCCAAACCATTCCTGACAGTTATTTATCCGAGGTACTGTAAATGCTCCCATAATGGATAGACCACATTTCATTCCAACAGCTTATTATCCTAATTGTCCTAACAGCTAGGAAACTTTTATAAAAATGTAATTTAGATCTTTTCTTGCTGAAGTTTAAGCCCATTACTTCTTGTCCTAGTCCAAGGGATAAAGTAACTTATTCCTCTTTCCAGAAATCCATACACTATTTAGAATATAAGAACCTAATAACAGCTGTACTAGCCTCTACTGCCAGCTCAGTTCCTTGTTTGTAACTATGACTAAAAGCAGATCATAGAGAAGAGTCAAAACTAGGCAAATATTCCTTCTCCCTCTAACCCATGTTCTGCCAGTTTCCATCTAGGATTTCATTAGTGTTTTCTTCCCCCATATTTGTTTGATCAGATCATTCATCCTTAGGACAGTCCTCTCAGATTCATACTAGCCTGTGAACTACTTTAAGCTGCTCTAAAACAGTTATGGTTATATTATTTAAAGCCTAGCAAACCATGATTATACTACAATGATATTATGCTACCAATGTATCACAAAGAGACCACCAGTTTCCTTAATTTTTCTGAAGACATTCAAATTGACATGGATGAACTCCCAGGAACTCTGGAAACAGTGCAGAATTCAGAAATGGAATGTATCTTTCAGATCTGCTCACCGCAGAAAGTGGTGACAGTTCAACTGGAAGTCTTTTTTCAGCCTCTCTTGGTACTCAGGCTGTTCTCTGGCAAAGAAAAAATTCTGTAGGAACAATCTTCAGGCTTAAGAATTGGTAGCAATGCTTATTGTTACAAACCACTGAAATTCGTACATTTCTATTGCTCACATAGAGTGTATAAACTATGCCTCATTTGCTTTTTAATCAAAGTATTAGTGCTGACATTTTTAATAGTAGAAAAAGGGGTTGGCATAAATGGTCATATACTTCACTGCAATTCTAAACTGACCTACATTTCTTGGAAAATTTCAGTTTTAATATTCTGTAAATTATACCAGATATTTTATTCCATTAAAAAATCAGAAAGTGATGCCTCAGCTTAATTAATATTAAAGACACACTCCCTCTCTCCACAACAAGCATATTGAACTTCTGAGATACTGTTGTGTCATGCTAGTCAGACATCAGGCAGTTGTCCATCACATCTAATGTGGGCTCTGAGATGTTCTTGACTCTCTCTTTTTGTTGTTTTCAGTTGCTGGATGGCCTGGGAGCCCAGTCTGGGTGCTTTTTACGGGCCAGTGGCATTCATTGTGCTGGTCACCTGTGTTTACTTTCTCTGCACATATGTGCAACTGAAGCGCCATCCTGAACGCAAGTATGAGCTGAAGGAAAAGACAGAAGATCCGCAGAGAGTGCCAAGTACTGATGTGGGCCATGGTCATATTACAGACACTGTGTCCGTTCCCCAGGCAACCTGCTCCATGATTTCTTCTTCCTTATTGGAAAATGAGCATTCATTTAAGGCTCAGCTTCGAGCCGCAGCATTCACTTTGTTCCTGTTTACTGCCACTTGGACCTTTGGAGCACTTGCAGTATCTCAAGGTCATTTCTTGGATATGATATTTAGCTGTCTTTATGGAGCCTTCTGTGTGACCTTGGGGCTTTTCATCCTGATCCATCACTGTGCAAAGCGAGACGACGTGTGGCATTGCTGGTGGTCCTGCTGCCCATCCAAAAGAAACACCTATTCTGTGCAAGTTAATGTGCGTCCAAAGGTTAATGTCAATGGTGACACCCAAGTTCATGCACCTTGTCTTCAGGAATCACCATGTCCCAACAAGTCAGCAATGTTTAATCACCCAGCAGCGAGCCACTGCAAACTCACTAACCTGCAAGCAGTTCAGAACCATGTTAACTGCCTGTCACCTGTGACACCATGCTGTGCAAAAATGCACTGTGATCAGCTGCTTGATGATGAAGCTCACATTCATGTGCACAACGAGGGAACCTTCAGACCCAATATGCACATTCATAGATGTCTGAAAAGCAGAACTAAGCCACGTTACTTCAGTCGGCACCGGTCTGCAGGGGAAAGAGAGTACGCCTATCACATCCCTTCGAGCATTGACGGCAGCATCCACAGCTCCCACACAGACAGTCCCCACAGCACACACGAGAGCCAGTCGGGCCACAGACGGGCCTGCTGCTCAAAAAGTGATCCATACCCTACCATCAACCAGCCCGAAAGCAGTGACGCGAGTACTGTAATATACAGCTGTGCTAAAATGCCAGAAAGTGACACTGTGCACCACCCAGCTCATTTTGAAATGCACCCACGGACACAGTCATTGCCATTTAATACAACAAACCATAACGGAATTCTCAAGGGAAACGTGCATGAAGCCATGATATACAGCTCAGATAGTACAGGAAATATTAAAACTGGCCCTTGGAAAAATGAAACTACTGTGTAGTTCATGGGCCATCATAATGTGTTTTTTGCCCTAAACCATCATTATCTTTGTTTTTGTTCCAAAATAAATGATATGTTTGTGTAGCTCATCAGTAAATTGTACAGCTTTTCATCTTTATTTCCTTTTTCTTAATAAGTGTCTAAAAAAGAGGGATAGTGACAGTTTTAAAGTGAAGCTTTTTTAAAAGAGTTATAAAATTATTCTGAAAGATAATGAGAAAATGAAGTCTAGACAATTGAATATGAGAGGCAATATCCTTTTGTTATACAGAATGACATTTCTTTAGAAACACATAATTTTCATTCATTGTTTTCACTTTTGCTCCATAGAAATTTTAGACACTTTTTATAAACATATCAGCATCTTAAACTTTTACTTATTTATTTTTGTAGAAAAATATTATTACTGTGCCATGGTTTTTAATTAGAAGTGGCTATGGTAGAAATGATAAACAGGATTTTATAAAATTGCAGCTTTTTAGATCTACAAAAGTGATACTGCCTCTAAAGATCTTCTGTAGCATATGGCCTGTAAAGTCATGTAATGTACAGTCTCTGTCCTGTCCTTTTTCTTGTTGGAGAGAAGTGCTAGATAATGTCTCTGTTACATCTTTGGTGCTGTATTGGTTGTATTTTGCATGACATATGTCAGGATATACCATTTGCTGTTTTCTAGTGTTACACGTGTTAAAAAAAGAACAAAAAAAGTGTTGTACAAGGCTGTGAAAAACCCTATTGATATTAATCTAGAGCATTATAAATCTACAGGAAAAAAATCACTCTGCACTAGTTTAAGTGGCACAATCCTTTGTATAAGGTTATATGATAGCTTTGATAAGGGTCCACTCTAATGTCTTTACGGAGCATGCACTACTCATTGTATGTGGCACTGTGCGGTGTAATAGCAATTGTCTCAACAAGTTTTACACTTCTTTGTAAAGTATGCCTTTTGAACAAATCTGTAAGCTGTTCCACAATAACCTTTCCAGATCTATTAAGGTAGAGCAGTTTTATCATTAACTCTTTGAGGACTACAATTATTTTCTTAAAGTAGCTTGTTCTAATTCAGAGACACTGTATATATGATATTGTCTATTTAGCTACATGATCAATGTAGTCCAGAGTTGTCAGGAAAGAGGAAGTTCAGTAATTTTCTGAAAACACACCTTTTTAGAGTACATCTATTAATTTCACCACTTGCTTTCTGAAAACCCATTTCTTCCCCTAGCAAACTTCAGATTGTCTTAATCCTTTAATGAAAATTTGACCTTCAGCGTAGTTCTTTATGTTAATGATTTCTGCTGAATTGTAGGGCATTCCAGGGTCAGTAGCATTCTCTATTAACAAGGCTCTTGGCAAGATTTTTTCATGTTTCCATGAACATCTGGACACAAAGCACCAACTCACAGTACAGAACTGCATCAGAATTATCCCTATATAAAATAAAACCTCTTTTTACAAATAGGAAGGCTGCAGAATAATAATAGATTGCAGAAAGTGAATGGGAGCATAGAGCTGTGAAAAAAATGTCTATAGTGGAAAGTGAACAGTGCATCCAGAAATGAGAGAAAAAGCACAATTCTGTATGGCCACACGAGAAAGTTTGCTGTGATGTCTAACACAGACTTATGTAATTGCTGAAGAGAGGAAATAGAAAATTCCATTGAAAGATCATCAGTCTGTGGTTCTCTGTGTACATGTGGCAGAAATCTTCACATACTTCAGCCCCATATTTTCTTGTTATTAGCAGTTTATTAGACTCTACCTTCTTTTTTTTGAATATGTAGGAATAAATTTCCTAATAGTGTACATAAAGATGACAATTATAATTGTTAGAATGTTATAAAAACATGTAAGTCAGATGAATGTGTTCTGCAGTGTTGCAGGTGGGAATTAGTACTCAAAGGGTTAATGCTCAGTATCTGAGTGCAAGAAATCTTGTTTTTCTGTATTTTTGTAAATTTGAAATATATATTGTAAACTCCAGCAGTGCAATGTATCCATCTCAGATTGTGTATTTTTAAAAGGTGAGCAAGAAGAATGCACTAGGTGGTTGTCAAGTTTTAAGCCAATATTCAACAGTTTCATGACTGCTTCTTTAGCTAATACAAAAAAAAACCCCAACACCTGAGCTTTATTATGTATATGCTGTATATGCTTGAACTGTCTCTAAACTAAAATACAGTATTTTTCTTTGTTTGCATAATGAAATATTTTCTGTTTCATAATTGTTTTCTTTTAAGATTACTTTTACTCATTCGATATAGACAGTGAGCCCTAAACAAGCATAGACATAATGTGAAATCCACTTCTCTGTGTCTCAGCACTATGTATTTGTATATTCTGTAACAGCAAAATTGTAGGAGGTCTGTAGACCATTATGCAAAATATCACACACACACACACACACACACACACACACACAGAGCCAAGTGAAATACTCTGCAAGAATCCACTCAGTAAGCTCCTTTATTCAGCTTGTGTTTTAATCACCTCTGTTATTTTGTCTGAGAGGCCAATTCCATCTTCATAATGGCTTACAAAGAAGTAAATAGGTGCTGCTTTCCACAGAATATCTTACATCATAAAACTCTCTGGAATTTAAACGTAAAATATTAAAACACTTTTCTTATTGTGTTAAAAATTAATTTAGTGAATATTTCTGGGCTAATTTGGAAGAGATGTGTTATGCAATAATATGTTTGCATATTATTTTTTCAGAAAATATACAGTATATCTACAGAGTAGGAGACATGATATTAAATAAATATAAAAATGTTTTGTAACATCAAATTTGACCAAAATGCTTTTTATGCTTTTGACTTTTTTTTTCCTTAAGATAAATGAGATAATTTCAATGCTTTGGAAGTCTGGTTTTGATTTATTGTGGGGTTTTGGTCAATTATAGTCAGTGAACCATTTCTACTTTACCTGATTTTCTTCCCTATAAAAATAAAGTCAATGAAATAACCAGAGTATAAGAGATATATTGTCCTAGTAAATTCCTCACGAACATATTTCAAAGTCAGTTTTGGTGATTCATTGATGACATAAAAATGATTGAAGAGATTTTACTGCTCACTTTCTGTCCAACATTAAGCAAGAGGAATTTCATCCAAAAAAATATAATTTTTGGAGAATGATGCAATCAACATAAATCTGAATAGCTGCTACCAGGATGAAAATATGGTCTTGCTGTAATGTTGTTCTCTGCATATAGAAATTCCAGCTTTTGTGGCCAAATTTGAAGTCACATAGACAGTTTACAAGAAGAATTCCTACCCAGCCTCATAAAATGAATTTCAGTGTTAAAATAAAGCATACATTTTTGCACATTATGTCTGGTCATATGTGTTGCTCCCAAGAAGTCTATTGATTGTGTCTGCACTAATGTGACTGAGCAGTTGCTGTCAGTGGCCATAAACAGCTGTTCTCCTTCACCACACAGCTGCCTGCCAGCTAGCCTGTGGGCACCGCATCCAGATGTTATCCCACCAAGGCAGCCTTCACTGTGGCTATAAAGCATTCATCCTGTCTGAACCAAAGCAAAATCTGTGCTTAAAGCAAAGTCAAGGCCACCTTTGATGGACAACACAGGCAGCTGGGCAGCCTCCACTCAAACACTAAGGGCTGAAAGCAGATAAGCGTAATGAAGTGGATTTAAGTCCTCCTCCTTCCATCTCTCTAAAGTTCCTGCCTAGTAGGTCTGCTGCCTACAGACATCTGCCAAATCCAGGCAAAATTTGTCAGTTGACCTAAAATTCCTGGTTAGCTGAAATGAGTGAAACAGCGCAACCTAGTTAATGATCAGAAAAGCCCAAGCTGGAGAAAACCTCTTTGGATGCTCTGTCACCAAGCTGCTTCAGGTTTGTTATGTGTGGGGACATGGGTCTAAGCATACTGGATGCCCGAAGATCTGAAATTGCTCTTGTGCAGACACTGTTAAGGCTTACAAAGCTGATTTCAACTCCACGAATTTGGAAGTAGCTTCCACTGTAAATTATAAGTCTTTTTACAATGAAGGAATTACCTGACATTTCACTATTTGGGAAAAATAAAGTTATCATCAGGATCAGCCTGGTAACCCTTTTACCATAGGATATTCTGCGCAAGGAAATGAGAAAAAGGAGACCACCTGTACTCCCACTGAGTTGCTTTTTTATCTTTTTTTTTGCCTATGAAATGTCAGGCTGATGAAGACATTGGCAGCTCAGCAGCTTCCGTGCCAGAACATATATTCAAGTTCCTGCAGCAGCATCCTTCAATTCAGAAACTGTAGAACACAGCTGGATCAATCAGAATTCATTGGCTGAGTTTAAAGGCTGGCTGGCTGACTTCTGTTAAGCAATTTCAGTAGTAACTTGATGCTCTAGGCAGCTTTTATTGGCTTTGTTAACTCTACAAGGAAGGGAGCTTTTGATTTGGTTGTTTGGGGGTTTTTGCTGTGACCAGTTACAATTTTTTAATTAGCAATTGAATTGCTAAGAAGAAAACTTACTCTACAAATTACCTCAACTATAGACCATGGTTTTTGTTCCCTGTTAGCACATCTGTGAAGGTGCAAGTGAATCCCTATTCCCCTACGTGACCAGTCTACTACCTGAGCTTTTCAGGAGCCAAACAAGCGTTAGTGAATTCAGGACAGTATTACAGGGCTCACGTCTCTACAAGGAGAGTTGAAATTTGGTTTGGAAACTCTAGAGCAATTCAACCTCAAACAAATATCCTGCCTTGAAGTTGTGCAGCTGGCCATGCCTCAGAGGTAAGGGGTTCTTTGTAAACATGGTGTCTGCATACCCCATAGGTACTGCTGTCTCTTTACATTTTAATCTGTTTGAATTCTGTAGTGCCTTGCAGTCTGAACAACAAAATGACTGACTGTTCCCATCAGCCCATCACTCTGCTCCAGCTGTTCACCCTAACCTGCAGCTCACTGCCAGGCAAGATTCTCCAGCATAGTCAGTGTTCTCATTCATTCCCTTATTTGTTTCCCAGGTATTCAATAACACCTGAGGATAGCAGCAGGAGGAACATATTTTGGGACTAGGGGGGACTTCTGGGAGAATTGAAAGCAATAAAACATATTATTCATATTCTTCTCACACTACTTTCTTTTGTTAGCCCATTTGTTACTGAGCTGTAAGCAGTTACAGTCACTTATTCCCTGATTCCTTCCATTGCAGGACCTTGTTCTCCACTAATTAGAACATAGTTGAAACTTAACCATTTAGCTTGATTTGTGCCCTCAGCAATTACTGCCCTCAGATAGATGATTTTACAGAGTTCAGCCAAATGGCTGCAATGTTTTCAACAAAGAGACTTGATGAAAGAATGTCTGTCCACAATAACAAGTCTCAGTGATTTTATAGTAGTTCTGTCTTCAAGGTCCATTATTTGAAAACTCTGAGAAGTATGGCTATTATAAAAAAACATAAAGGCATTTCTTGCAGTTTCTATAGAGTAAGCAGTTCAGATAATTTAGCCACTAAAAATATCACAATATATTACTGTAAAATGTCTCCCTTCTGGGGACCACACTCACTGATCATGTACTGCTGCAAGCCCTAGAGGCTCTAAAGGACCAGTCCTATAAATTATTTGCTTCAGCTGCCCTCCACTAGGATTAGGATGGAAAGCAGGGGGTCTTGATTCTTGTGTTCTCTGCCACATGCTCCAGTTTGCCTCCCCTTCAGAGGCACCATGATGGACTGGAGGAGGGAACTGACTGATTTGTGTGAGGAGAGACAAATGCTGGACTAGAAGAAATAAAAAAAAGACTGGGCTTCCAGCAGCAGATAGAATTGAATGGAGCATGGTGATCAGAAGGGGAGGGGTTGGTGTGAGTAGGGAGCTGCAGCAACATGGCTTGGGGACTGATTTGAAGCCAGAAAGGAAAGGAAGATCACAAAATTGAAAGGAGTGACTTGAAGGCTGAAAAGAAACTGGGACCAAATTGGTCATGGAGGAGAGGAGGAGGAAGGTAAAACAATTATGTCCATGAGTCTTTCCAGGTTGGGTGTGAAAGCCAAGCTTTCTGATTCCTCTGGAGTCAGTAAATATCTGAAAACCTACTAGTAAAATGGCTATTTATTCATAATGTTGTCTCATACAAAATGACTGTATTAATGCTGTCAGCTGTTCCAGTAATGTGTCAGAAATCTAGGTATTGAATCACAGATGCTCAAAGCTGTTGATTAACCAGATATTTCATGTCCCACATGACAGAATATCTGTATTTTTAATGTCTTCTTTTGAAATCCAGGAACTATCACAAAAAAGACAACGGATTTCAAACAGTGCAAGTGAAGCTGGAAGTCAAACACACCAAACTGAGGAACTGTTAGAATTAAGGCTGTCTTTGGAACTTTCATTCACAGCTTCAGTCTGTCTTTTGATGTTATTTTTCACTATTTGAGTTCATGCTGCTTTCAAACACTCTGGCTTTGATGCTGCACATTTAGTGTTCTTTGAATGTGTGGTTTTGTATTCTTCTAGGGCTAAGCCAGTCACTTCTCTGTAAGCTTTCTTTTCTATATTTTTTTCATGGTTTGGGGTTTTTTCTGGAACTTGGAAGGATTTTGATGTTGAAACCTTATAATAACACAAATCCTGCTTTTCTACCCTAGAATGGAAGAAGTGGACTTTCCATTGAGCTTCTGCTTATTTGGGTTTTTTCCCAAAGTGTGTAAGTAGTTGTATAACTGTCCCAAATGTTGGCATTGCTATCAGGACAAGGAGCAGGCTGAAGTCAGGAAGTGCCTGCCTGACTCAGTGCAGTCTGTAGGAAGCCTGTACCTTAATGATGATAATTCCTGTTGACAAAAGGGCTGCCTGTAAATCCCACCTTCCCTGCAAAGGAGCCTATGCTGGAAAGCTTCCTTCAGAGCATACCTGGGGCTGCTGAAAAGAGCATGACATGGTCTGTGCCTCCAAACTGCATGATGTGCCAGCTTTGGCTGATGAGGGATGGACATACTTTTGTCTCTGCCACTGTGCAGTGGCCTCCTCTAGCCAACAGCTAACCTTGCACACTGGGAGAGGTTCAGTGCAGGTTTAGGTCATTATACAAAGGTCATTCTGCTGTGAGCTCCAGGAAGGTCCCTTCCATTCAAACTCACACTTCCTTGCTAAACCTGAGCCCATTACCCAAGCCAGAAGCTGGAAAGCCCTGGTCGCCTTGACAAGATGACAAAAGAACACGACATCAGCATGGAGGGGCAGTTCCTCTCTATCTGGAATAAAATGTATTGAAACTTTCCCTGTGCTCATATACATAAGGAAAAAAAAAAACAGGGAAGAGAGGCTTAAATGACCAGCTAATTTCTTCTACGAAAACAAGGGGAGTAGTTTAAGTGTTGCAACAAACAAAAACCCCCAAACCCCCAGCCATTCTGAGTCAGTATGGAAGCCTCAATTCCAGCATTATAACACTGTTGTATGCCACCTGACAGCACAACACAAGCAACATGACACACAGTCAAGGGCTATAGTCCATTCAAAGTAACTACACTTCACCCACAATGCTATTCCCCTAGGCAAAAATAAGTTGTACATAGATGTACTGTGGAAATATTTTCTACATCTTTTGATACACTGGTGGACTGTCTTAGATTAAGGACCCACTTATTGTAGACGTGCACTTAAAATGTTTTTGTAATATTGAAGGGAAAAGAGGGAAAGTTTCTTTTTTTTTTTTATTACACACGAAGTCAATCATCAGTGTTACACCGAGATGTTATTTTTCTTCAGTATGTAGCTAACACAGAGTCAGAGAGCTGAATAACAGCATTACACTAAGAGTGAAAAGTAACCATGGGAAGGGGGAAAAATCCTTTTACTAGCAGTAGTTCTGAACTTTATCTGTAAGGGAATGATTTCAAATCATACAATCTGCTTCATTAGCCCGTTCATCTTCACAGTGTGCTATTAAGGTTCAGCTTGCTTAACAAAACCAGGAAGATCAGAATAGCCAATCAAATTTGGAATGACTCAAACAGTCTGTGGTATAAGTGGCTTGCATATTTCATTGTAGGTTGGTGTGGGGAAACTGCTGATGGAGACAAAACAGTTTATGATTTCAAAGGCCCTGGAGGTGTAGGATGAAAAAAATTTTAGCATAAGTCCTTTTACTTAGACAAAGTAAGAATAAAATGTCTTATGTAAGAAATTGCTGGATGCAAGGAAATAATTTATGCAATCCTTGGTCAAACTTTTTTCGGTTTAGATGTAGAGTTGAAATTACAGGCAGGAATCTTTCCTTTGTTTTCCACGGGTCTTAGACTTAAATGTACAGTGAACAGAAAAGGCCCAGCATATGGTTTAGGATCTAATCTGAAGAATGACAAACTCCAGACCTCATTAAATGGAGGCTTTCTGCCATAGCATGGGGTCACATGTCCTGGCATGCATTCAGAAAGGGAAGGATCCAGAGGAAAAGTGGGTGAAAATGAAGGAGAAATTGAGTATAAAGGAAGGAGGGTGTTGTGATGATTAATTGAAGTAGTACAAGTGCCTGCTGAAATAGTGTGCACATAAGAATAACCGCAAGCCCTGAATGAGTAAAGGAGTGTATTGAGCAGGACTGCACCAGTGAGCCTGGTGTTTCTGTTGTGATAGTCATTCTGGGAGGATAGCAAAAGATAAGATGATATTTGGGCAGTAGCCTCGAAGATGAGCTGAAAACTGGAAATATGCTTGAAGGCATGTAAAGTGTTTATATTGTGGAGAGAGGGAAAAGAGGGGGGGGAAAAAACTAAGTGATTTAATCACTGTCTGCAGATACCTATATGGGCAGAACCTACTTTAGAGGAGGGTCTTTAATCTAGCAGCAAAAGTATGAAAAGATCCAGTGATTAGGAACTGAAAGTAGCACTTCCCCTTTAATCCGCAAAAGTAATTAACGTCATCAAAATTTCTTAGTGAATGATATGTTGAAATTTTTAACTCAAGAGAGCATAACTTTTAGTAATGTGTTTTTCCCTTCAAACACAAATTTTGACCTTGGTGCTATAAGACCTACAGGGTAAAATTTTCCAGGCAGCTTGCATTGTATTTGATGTTCAGTAAACTTAGCCTCAGAAAAATCCTTTCAGATAGGTATTGTAGAGGTGAGGTAGAATAGTAAGGACAATGTCTCAACCTGCCTATGGATAACCTAGAAAATTGTGTTGTACTCCCACAAGCTTGACTTTGACCTTCATGGCACTGTTCAGTTTAAGTGCTATTTTAATGTTTATCATTCCAGGTTCTTTGTAAGCTGTATATTTGAATGGAAAATCTTTATATTCTGCAACATAATAAAGTTCCTAGTTACTGTTTATAATTAAAAACTCCCATAACTTCTGGCTAAAACCACAATGTTGCTTGCTTAACTAGATGTTATCACTATATCCTGTAACAGTCTGCGTTAAGTCAAACTCTTCCTTATCTCTTCTCTAGCACATAATGACCAAACTTTGAGCTATATTAAGAATTTGATGTTTCTAATTCAATTCCTTCCTTACATACTTCTCAGAGTGTTGTTGATAGTAGGATACATTCCTTATAGTTTTCTGTTTTTCTGTCTTTCCAGTAAAATTGGCAAAATAATGCCAGATTTCACATTTACAGTAGCAAAGAAATTGAGGATCTCAAAAGTTTCCAAAACATTATTTCAATTTCTAGGTCCAAAGTTTCATCTTCCTTATTCTGTATATTTACTTGATCTTGATGTAAAATGATTGAGTCTTTAGTCTGTTGGGAACAAGGTAAAGTAGCCCTGTGCTAGGACCCCAACATACTGCATAGAGACCAGCATCTTCTGGGTAGAGACAGCCCTGGTTTTGCACTCTCTGTTTGTACATAGTCCCAGAATTTGTACCTGTGGATATCTGTACTCCTCAAACTGTGATGAACAGGATTTCTGTTCCTGGACTGTGCTGGGAGATGGTCCCTTCACCCCTACCCCTCTTTCCAGCCTCATGCACAATGGTTTTTTCTCATATCCTCCTGGTTTTCATTCCTGACTGGTTTGTGCACTGACTGCTCACATTGCTGTTATTCCACTCACTTTTTCTTGTCTTTCTGGAAAGGCAGCTCAGGTTCAGTGCTGACCTCAACTTACCTGACAGCCCCAGGTCTTGTGCTGACAGGGTAGGTCATAGCTGTGATCTGAAATGCTCTTTGCTGTCTTTTTCTCTCTCCACCTAGATGTGAATTTATCCAGGGAGATAATTAAGCTACAGTCCCTACACCCTCTCAGTTTCTCTTGCCTGCTGCAGCATGCTGGGTCCTATGACAGGATCATTTGTGTCCTTTCTCAGGCATGTTGTGTAATTTCACTGCCAGGTGTCCTCTTCTTTTTTTCTTCCTTTCTGAAAATGCTTTTGCTGTGCAGCATGTAGCTCTGCTTGATTTTCTAATTTATTTGTGGTGAAAGGTCCACATATTGGAAAGGCTGTTCTGATTAAAGACCTATGGCAAAGTGCACTGGAATGATTTCTGCTCTTTCTTTCAGTAATTATTATATTTTCCTAGTAACCAATTGTTTATGAGTACTGGAACATAAGCACTACAGCCAGCGTGGGACCATCCTCTGCTGACATTCCCCAAAAGCACCCCATCTACCAGGAAGTATCATTTCTCATTTCTGTGCTAAGGCACCTGAATTCTTCATTTTCCACTCCTGTGTTGCCCCTTAAGTTTTTTGCTATATCTTGGATTTCATTCTTCCTCTCACTCTTTGCTCTGTGTGGTTCAGACAGCATCCAGATGGTCCCTTCCTGAAGTGAGCTGGAAAAAGCCTCACCATTGTCACTCACCAGAGGATGAAGCTGACCTGAAAAGACTGTGCAAAGCACAAAAGGTTATTTTTTCTTTCACTGGCAATTAGAAGTTATATGGCTCTACACTGTATGTGTGTATGGATATGTGTGTACCCATGTATACAGTTTATGTGTGGAGATTCACACACACACTCACACATATCAATGAACATTACTGAGGTATCAACAGAGTGCTTGTTACTGCTTCCATCTGTTAAGAGCAAGCAGATAATGTTTTCAGACTATGTCTTCTAGTCTGAAATATTACAAGTATTTTTAGTATTTCCTACTGGTTTTAAAAGGAACCTACAATTTTCTAAGTGTTAAAGGTAATCCAAATCTGCATAAAAGGGTTGAACCATTTAAAACCTCAGAAGATTTTTCAGTCTCTGTAATTGCTCTTTCACTTGTAAGTATCTCCCCAGACTTACAGGGAGTTGCCACTTGTAAAATTAGTGATTTTTTTAACACAATTTTGCACAAAATTAGACCTTTTATGTATTTCTGGTATGCATTAGCCACTTTAAATTCCTTAAAAAAAAATTCTCTTCCTTTGAAATGTCTTGATTTATAAGCAAAGAATACTACCATGTGTTTTTTTCTAGAGAATTGAAGCCATGTGGTTCTAATTCAAATTACTTCAGATGCATGTAGTTTACAAATGGAAATTCCCTTATAAACCATTAGGTATTGATGAGTTCCTCCAGTTAAGAGTTAAATGAGTCAGACCACAGTCTATCTAGTCATAACAACTAGAGGCAGAAATCATTAATAATTTAATTTAATTATAATCACTCCTTTGACTGTGGCTGGTGTAGAAGATTGCAAATAGGAAATGCTCACATAATTATTATTCTGAAGATCATTCAGGACAAATAAAAGTCTGAAAAAGATGTTAAATCTCTTAAAGGACTTATTTTAATTATTTTAAAGTCATACATTAATTAAGGTGTTTACTTATTAATCCTTGGAAATTGAATTCTGTACTCAGAATTAAGTGCTGTAATTTTCTTGAGTGACTAAGTGCTGTGTTTCTCATACAGAAGAGAGGTTGAATTGCTCAACCTTAACTTTAGAATTTTCTATAATAACTTGAGGGATGCTGACAATTAACTCACTCAACAACTTCTCTATGCCTCTAGCAAGTTTTGTGGTTCTAACATCTCTCTCTTTAGAAGTCTTGTTGGCCTAGTTTTTTTGGGTCATTTACCAGTCATTGTCTGCTGCTTCATTTCTTGCTGGCCTAATTTATCCATCTGGAATTGAAGCAGAATGTTGACAGAATTGATTCTGTGGCTGCAGTTGCATGCCAGCTATCATAACAATCTGAAGTTGAAGCACTTTGACATTTGTGGCTACTCTGGAGAATCCCCTTCTCACGGACATAAGGGACAGGGGTGTTGACTACTGTCACTGCTTTCTTTTCCTTATGCTGACCCTTTGAATGTAGGAAGGAAACTTCACAGACCTTCTGAGACATCCAAGCTCTCCTTAGAATATCTTGGTCAGAATTTTAGTTATCGTCCTGGTTTTATGCCATGAAAAACATGTTAATAGCCTAAAACTCAGGCTGCAGGTTTATGATTTTGTTCTTTACATCTTGTGTGCACCACATTCCACTTCTTACCCTCTCTTGAGCCACCCATATAAAACCCACACTTAGCACTTCATCCTCAAGCAGAGGATCAGCTGTAGTGGTTATTTTAAAATTTATTATTATGGTCCAAATTCTTTTTTTCTAGAAAAAGTAATGTTTTGAGGTACATGGAGCATTATAAGCATATTATAAAAGATGCATGCAAGGAATCAGGTTGTTTAGATTAAGACAATTAATACTGCCAAAGGCTTTTCAGTTCTTATAGGTCTCTTATAGCCAAAAGAACTATAAATTGCCTTCTGTCTTTCAGGGCCCAGGGAAAACTGTCAATCCTGCATCTTCAGCAGAAATGCAGCAATCCCACTGCAGTTGAGAAAATGCAAAGCCACAGTTCTGCAACAGCAAGAAGTAGAATGGCCTGGAAGGGCATCACCTTGGGAAAAGGAGAGGCCTTCCAGATTCAGCTGTAAGTCTGCTCTGCTCTGCTTTGCTTTCCTCCCTCCCACTCTCTGACTGGCCATGCAGGCTGTGAGAACTGTCACTGCACCAGCTGGAGCAGATTTAAATTTCACATGGGAAGTAAAATATTGTGTATGGCGTGAATCATTTTACCATTGTGCTGTAGCATTGCCGTTCACTCTCTCTCGTGGCTCCATCTTACAAACAAAGCCCTGCATTGTGGTTGTAATCAAGTGCTGAGTATTGGCAGCTGAAGCCATTTGTCTGCTACCTGGATGGTGTCTTCTCCCACACAGTTTTTTGTGGGTTATTTGAAGTTTCTCCTCAGAACAGTTTAACATTTCAGTGGGGTGGCTCTGTCCTGGATGGGTTGTCCCTTTTAAGCAGGGACACTTTTTTCCTCTCAGCTACAAACACAACAGTCAAGAGACTGGTAATTGTTCCCTGCCTGCTGCAGTGAATGGTGGATGCACCTAATTTGTTGTGGCCCTTCAATTCCAGCGATTGTAAGGTCTGGGCAGATGTTGGCTGTGAAAATAATTTACCTATATTTGATTGACTCTCCTGTTTATTGGTCAAAGCCTTCTAGAAATGTCTGGAGTAGAGTTTAAGTGCTGAAGTCTGTTCAAGCCATTCTGCATTTCCTAAACATACATATGTCATTGATCTAAAGTTAACAGATCTGTTGTCTGCAGTAGCTTCTCAAATTGTCTCTGTCATAAGAAGCAGTCATGTGTTTGTGAAATTCGCTTGCCAAATAAAAGATTAAAGCTTCAGGCTTGATTGCGGCTGTTAGCACCCTTTCAAAGGCAATATGTCATTGGTCTAAGGTAATTTACCTTTCCATACTGTGGGACATAGAACACATAGAATTTCTCTGAATGCCCATCTGAAATAGCTCTTCTTAGCTACAGAGTCATTTATTGCACCTGCGATTATTGGAGTAATTGAGAAGGTCTATTTTTCCCACATTAGACCAAAAATGAAACATTTATTTTGACACATTGGGCTACAGCCATCTGTGTCCCAGCATCAAAACATTTTTTTAATGTTCTATTTCAGCTGTTCCAGTTGGCCTCAAAAGAGCTTAAAATCTGGCAAAAATAGCACCAATGTTTAACTGTGCACAGAAGGTATTATTTATATGTCAGTAGAACATTGTTCACTTTCTAGGTCTTTAACAGCTGTATATAATAACATGATCTTTTACACACGCTAGTTTTCATGGAATATGTCACATGGCTCTTCAGTACAAAGCTGAGGGTCAGCAAATCACTTTGTATTTTTCTCTTGTATACAAGGACAATACACAAGCACTGCACGAAATTTCAGCATAAGCCAGATACTATGTTATTTCATCAAAAGTAATAATGCACTTTCCTGGCATTTGTAGAAAAATTGATTTCTGTTAATCTGAGCCTTTTCTTCAAATATTGGATGAACAGTTCCATTTAAATCTCTTTGTATAGACAGATATGGTATGTAATATCCCCACAGGCAAGAACTAGGACTTGGCTCTCAGATGACCTAATTTTCAGAGAGACAATAAGATTACTAAATTGAGGTGCAGATGATATCAGAGCCCAAGGCCACCCCTAAGCTTCATCACAGTTTATGTTATGGAAGGTCACCTTACTTTAGTGTCTGTAAATTATAAAACAAACAAAAATATCAGCAGTGCAAAAGGCCTCACAGAAATGTCTGTTTTAAATAGAGGTCATTTCTGTGATCCGAAGTTCTTTATAATACTTTTCTTGTAATTTTTAATTTAATACAAAAGGTTATTGGACACAATATGTTTTTCTAAACACTAAAAATAATTGTAACAATCAGCAAATAAAAAGACAGGAATAATTTTGGCTGAATATTAGAGGAATATGAGATAAGTCATCTGAGAAATAACATTAATGTGACAACCCAAATATTTAACTTTTTTTGGTCTCAAATGCTGATAAAATCTTCCAATTCATAAACAGTAAATTCCAGATACTGTCTGATATGACTTTTTTCCATAAAACTAAGGATGCACATCAGTCTGTAGACACATTACTAGGGAATTACAGGGAAAAAAAACTCTTCAGGCTGATTTTCAAGGGAAAGGCATGAATCGGTCTCCTAGACAAATTGGGAAAGTTTATCCCCAGTTGTTGGGGCTGAAGTGAAATCACTAGAGAAATAAATATCTTTCATTTCAAACTACCCTCATTCCGTTGGGACAGTAGCCTGAGGGGGAGAAAATAGATTTGTTCATGTTTCAGAGTTGCCCAGCTCCTCTGTCCTTTGATAAGTTACTGCCCTGTAAAAGCTGGGATGTGTCCAGCGTTCCTCTCTCCTCACTGGCCAATGCTCAAGCACCTGACTTCAGTAAAAAAAAAATTATTCAGGGAAAAGGGTAGACTTTATCACAAAAGTTTAAGAAAAAAGAAAACATTCTGCATTTTTTAATGCATGTAAAGTATTCTAAATGAGAAATTAATACTACAAAATTGAATTAATATGATTCTATGTGTGGTGAATTGGGCATCAAAATAGCAGCAGTGAGAATCACAGGATGATCTGTTTGGCTGCAAGCTGAAAGACACAACAGGCTTAAAAATATAGATAGATAAGCTCCTGGTTTTGCCTACAATGTTTAGTTAAACTTTATTCCCTTCCCTATTTTAATGTCTCATCATATTTACAGCACATATGTACATCCCTACATACATAATATGACACTATTTTTTCCCCACATCTCATTATCGTTCAGGAAGCTTGGGGTTAACAAAAGTGAGCAAAGTCTATTTTTGAGACTGTCTAGGAGTTCACTTTGATTATTCATGGATGAATCAGCATGTCGTCATCTCCGTAGGTCTAGACGTAAGAAAGGTTTAAAACCCAATCCCATGCAAGTCATGACTGCAGTGCAAGCCCTTTATCTGAGCAGTGTGAAAGCACAGGCACTCTGGAATCAGATGCAGGCTCGGAGGCAGTCAAGCAAGAGCAGTTCAGCTAAAGCTCTGGGGAAGAAAAGAAAATGCTGGCCTGAAATATTGTGAAATATAAATAACAAGACCACTTTTGGTTGCATAAGCATATGCTGAATGACATGTGAAAAAAATAATATCCTATAAAAGAGAGAAGTCTCTCTTTTCCCAAAGATAAAGCCATTCATGGCAGTTTAAGATCTTTCTTGGTCTTGTGACTCTACCATACCTGAAAACGCCATCTGCACTGACAAATTCTCATTGCATCAATCTCAGGAGAAAGGTGCATGGGCATCTAGCTACATTTATTTAGTCAGCAGCTTCAATATTTTCCTTTCTCAGTAAAACTCATCTGACATAAATGCAAAAGCTAAAGGCTCACTAGGGATTGTAGAGCAATGTAAATTTTATAGAGATCAGATATTATCTAAAACTTACATGTTAACAATTCTTTCAAGTCCTGCAGGGCAATTGGTGCACATTAAAAAAGGTTTCCACAGAAATCTGCAGACTTTCCAAGCCCATCCTTCAGTATTTTCCAGTGGAAAACCATGGTCTAGCCACTGCAGCTGTAAAGGGATTGTTGCCTAATTTACAATCTTTGGTGAGATTAATATCTCAGGGCAAAGTTTTCTTCAATGAAAGCAATAGTGTTTCAACAACATGGGCAAAATGCAAGATACTGGGACAATATGATGAGAAAAACTTGTATGACTTAAAAATAAAATAAATTTGTGTAAGGGACTAAATTATTGCTTCTACCTAGAAAAGATAGCTATCTTGTACATGTTACAGGATGTGAAGGCACAGAGCAATGTTAGTGAAGATCAGGGGATGACTGTAACTGTTACAATGCACTGTGAAGAACAAGTTTAACTATCTGATTTGCTCACCAAATACTACATTGCAGAATGACCCCACTGGCTTCTTACTCCATGAAAAGTCCTCAAGTGTCTTGTATGAGGTTTCTTTCTTATCCAAGTAGATTAAATACATTAATCTGTATGTGCCAGTTATGAAAAGTGTTCTGTATTGAACTAAAAATTCATTGCACCTTGTCAATGATTATAAGGAGGTAAAACAGTGGCCCAACACCACAATGTTGGCAAATGCAACTTGTCCATCGAAATAAAATTAATGTGATAATACCTGTCCAGTCTGGGCCACAACAGTACAGGATGCCTGAAATACATAAACAGAGAGAGATATTAGTGAGTAAATAATAGTCAGTGTAGATATTTTTTAAATTTTCATGAAAACAGAGAGAGATGAGAGAATATCTGGAGAGGGACCAATTACAAATAACCCTGCACGCACATGCATAATTAACATGATTCAAGAAGCAGTAATGATCATTCTTTTAACACAGCATAAGTCTGCCTAGAGAGGTGAACACATCAAAAATATTCAGCATGAAATTTAAAAAAAAATCTTTGACTAGTTGGGCTTTGGGGAGCTTGTCAGTTTATTAACATTACTTTAACCTAATTTAAATTTTGTTTAATGTGATTTCTTTTTCAGTGAAGCTCTTTGAAAAAATCTTGTTTATGCAAATAAACTACATGGAATATTGGGTTTGTAACTAAATGACAGCTGACAGACTAGACTAATAGTCAACTGGGAACTTCTAAAGCCTGATTTGTTTACTCAGTAGTACAAATTGCATAGCTATGTTTATTAGGGACAGTAAATATCTTAATAGTGGCTATTTTAATTAACAGAGTCCTATGGCTGGATCTCAGTCCCCACTAAGACTGTTTTGTGCTGCTCCAGTGATAGCAAAAATAGCCTCAATCCTTATTTCAGTACTTGCCCGATTGAATATTTCAGAGGAGCTGGCATAATGAAGGTCAGATTTGTCCCATTCATTTCCTACCAAAACAATGTTTCTTGCTTGACTGTTTGCACAAAGGATACATCCTACCATTTTTATCCTCACTGTTAGCTGTGACTTCTCTATTTGCCTTCATCTGACTCTCTGGGGTTTTTTCTGCCTGGGTTGCAAGTCCTTTAAGAAATCCCTCTTCTCCAAAATACTATATTGTATTCCAGTATCAGACCTTTGTATTTTTTAGAATTTATTTCTTCATTTGAATGACGAGGTATGTTTGTCACAGAGTTCTACAGAATTAAAAAAATAAAAAATGCAGCAACAACAATAACAAAAAACCCCAAACACCTACCTCTATAGCTGATGCAAGATCTGTAAGTAATATAACAATTTTCTCACATTTTCAAATGTAGAAATATGGATGGTAAGTAGGGAAAAAGCTGTTGCACATGTTGCCACTTTCCTGCCAGAACAAGGTTTTGCCTGCTGACAACAATTTGAAATAGCACATTATGATGGAATTATGCAGCATCACAGGCAGCAGTTTCATTTCTGAGAGCCTGGTATTCCCAGATATGTCTTTATTAACTGATCAATATTTGATCATTGTGTTAAGGAAATTTGTGCAAACATCTGAGTCTCTATTCTTTCTAACATTAAAGCCAGTGCTCTGTCAAACCTACATCATCCTAAAAGCACAGCTCATCTATAGGGGAGGATGAAGACCAATTCCAGAGACCATGGAAACCCTCAGCATGTGAGTTACCAGGGGATGAAGGAGGCCACCAGCTCTTCCTCACGAGTTACCTTCTGTGCAAGTGAATCCCCTTTCAAAAATGACTGACTTTGAATTGTAACATATTTTCTTCTTGCCCTCCTTTCTTTGGGTCCTTTCACACCTGCAGACTTCTACTGGAAGAGTCTGGACATTTGCTTTCTAATCTGTGTTGCTCCACCCCTGGCTGCTCAGAATGCCACAAGTGTTGGCACAAGTCAGTGAAGATGCTGCAAGGAAAGAGTCATTTGAGTAATTTGAAGGATAAAAAGCTGGTGACAACAGTAGTGAGGTGAGCAATGCCTTAAATGAAATATCCCTAATCTAGCTAGGTAATCACCTGAGGCTACTGAGAAGCAGTAGAAATATTAGTATAGGAATTAAAATCATCTGGACAACAAAAAAGATGAAACTGAATTATGATGCAAGGTGTCAAGCTAGATATAATTAGGGTAGCCCAGCTGAGGTAGACTAATAATAATAGGGTGCAACATAAATAGGGAAAGTACACATTGTTCAGGCAAGCTAGAAATAAAAGGCAGGATAGTGAAAGTATTATAATGTATAATGTGCTAGGCTTAAAAAAAACAAAACATAATGTGATAAAAGGGGTAAGTTTGAGTAAAAAACAATTTAGGGAAGGATCAGAAAAAGCTTTGAATAATGTTGTCTGCTTTAGCCCCCTAGAGTTTAATTTGTGCTGGATAAAGATCTCCATAATGTTATTAGAAAGAGAAATATTAGCATTAGGGAAGATTTACTGTCTTTATGGAAGACTTTGACCTTCCAGAAACAGTCTTTAGAACAAATATTACTAATAATGGCACAGTGTAAGAATATCTAGCCATAGTATAGAAGATTTTTTCACTGAACAGAGGAGGTATAATGAAGCCATGCATTTAGGAAGAAAAGTAATAGTGAGGGATTTGGGGTTCAACATTTGGACAGTCACAACATATCTGTGAGTCACTAGTGTAATAGGGAAGAAAAAAAGTAAAAACTGTTCTCAGATACACCAGACAAGCTAAAAAAAACCCAAACCAGACATTAGTTAAAATTTATTTGCAACATAGTAAACGGTTCTGGTTAGCTGTTTTTTTTTTTTTTTAAAGGCATTCTGATAGTAGTTTGATGTTAGAGCACTTCTATTATTTGACCTGAAGAGTACAAAAGGACAATATGTGACAACATTTGAAGGCAGAATAAAGTTTGATAAAAGATGATCTTTTGTTGTTTAGAGAAAATAAATCAATGCTGCAGGGGGAAGTAGCACAAGGGAAAGAAAAGAATTATTGAAGCATAAATGATACTTGGCTTAAAACCAACTGGACCTATGCTAATTCAAATAAAGAATAAAAGATCCTTAATCACTGGAAGATTTAATTTCTCAGACACACCAAGACAAAAAACACACTGAAGATATAAAGCTGTGATTTAATAATTGAGATGGTCACTTCAGGTGATCCTGGCATCTAGGAGAGATTAGGTGATTTTGACTCTTGGCACCAATGAAAAACTGAGATATTTTATCCTGAGACTTAGCATACTTTACAGAATAGAATGATTTCCAATTTGGTTGTGAGGTGGTTGCATTCATTATTCCCTGATCTTATATACCTTGTCAGTAATTTGGATAGTGCCACAATATATGCTCTTACAATATCAGACACAAGCCTTTTTTAGGTATATTTTTGAATGCATTAAGAAGAAAAATGTGAAACGAGAAAAAAATTATTTTGTTGTATTATATACTACAATTCTCTTGTAAAAATAGAATTTCACAAATAAAATGGTTTTATTTATATTATGTTACTATGGAGATACAGTATGTTACATGGAGAGAAAAAAAGGCATTCAGTTAGACAGATGCATATTCTCATAGTCATACAATAAAAGGGAAATAAAATGAATACACATCCCCTCTTAGGGGGAAGCCATATGGGGAGGGGCTGAGGTCACTTGGTTTGTTCAGCCTGGAGAAGAGAAGACTAAGGGGACACCTCATTTTTTCAACTTCCTGGCAAGGGGAGGAGGAGGAGCAGGCACTGATCTCTGCTCTCTGTTGAGCAGGGACAGGACCTGAGGGAATGTTCTGAAGTTGTGTCAGGGGTCGTTTAGGTTGGATATTTGGATATTAGGAGAAGGTTCTTCACCAGAGGGTGTTTGGACACTGGAACCAGGCTTCCCAGGGAAGTGGTTGCAGCACCAAGCCTGACAGAGCTCAGAGCATTTAGACAATGCTCTCAGGCAGATTGTGTGACTCTTGGGGACATTCCTGTGCAGGGTCAGGAGCTGGACTCAATGATTCTTGTGGGTCCCTTCCAACTCAGCATATTCAGCATGTTCTACTGTGATTTTATGGTTTCCCTTTCAAGTTCAAGCAATCTGATTCTTGCTGGTTTTAGTGCTTCTGGGTGCAGATTGAAAAGGACATCTCTGAATTATTTACTTTCTTAGCAATGGTAGCTAAAGGTAGCTTTTGCTCTAGAAGTAGGAGTAAGTATTTTTCCATGAAAACTAAGCTACCATGGCACAATTATCTGGCAAACTGCAAAAGCCAGAAATCAAATGACCAAATATATGCTATGCTTAGTATTTCAAACATCAAGCGCAAGAGCCTTGAAGTTTCATGAAGCATCCTGGGACTTGTTACATAAATAATACCATACAAAAAATAACTTCCACTTAGTATATAACAAAGTCTCTAAAGCTACTGCCTTTTTAGATCACAGTAAACCCTAATGACCTGTGTGATGGAAACTTGCTTGCAGAAATTTTAATGTTGCAGATATATAACGAAATGGAGTATCTCTGCTATTCAAAACTCTTAAGCTAATGCTAGAGATGGAGAGAACAACTTGACCATCAAGACAACTAGCCTGATCTTTCTCAGATGGCTTTGTTTTATCTAAATATAAGTTCTTTGATATATAATGCAATGTAATTCATGCTGTCTTCACCAAAAACAATCTCACATTATTAGTGCCAGGTGTTCCCATGCAGTGATCAGGATTGATGACCTTACAGCTCACTCTGTCTCATCCCCCCAGAAGCTCCTCGATATTTTCATTGTAGCCATCACCTTACTGCTGAAACTCAAGGCTAAATGCATCAGCTATAGCTGTCAGGGCCCTGTCAGCATCACCTTGCAGAAAAGAAACATTCAGGCACATTAGGAAGGCTACAAAAATAAGTGAGTTGGTGACTAGAGAGAAGCAATAACCCATGGAGAGCCACCTGCAGACTGTCAATTAAAGTTGCCATCCCACAGCTGAAGCTATTTTGCTCCATACTATGGGATTGCTTTCTGTTAATGCATTAAGCGGAGTCAGGACATGTGTCCTTAATTTTGTACCCTGATAGCTTACAGGAATCTAGATATGCATTGGGTTGGCTTACCGTGCAGTAGAAAAAGTAATTTTGTGGCTTTGGGAACTGAAGTCCTTACTCTGTCATTCACTAAGAATTAATTTGCTAAAAAATCAATCTGGGCTGTTCTTGTAGCAAACAAAACGATATGTCTGAGCTAAGTTGCACCAGGTAAATCGTAAAATATAATTTAATATGCACATACATCTGTTTCATTGAAACTACAGGAGAGCGGAAAATTGTGGGAGTATTTTAAAGAGTCTTTAGTAATGGTGAGCTCAATTGTAATTTGATAATGCAAAATTGAAGTTACAAAGAGGAAGTTACAATAATGAACCTCTTTTTTGCTTTCCATTCCCCTTCTTTTCTTATTTTATGTGTATTTTAAGTGACTGCTATTATGAGATTCTTCTTTGTGTGTTGCCTCTGACATGCAGATTTGTTTGTATTTATTTGTCTCCTAAAGCTAAATTCAGAACTGCAGCAGCACTTCTGGTAGAATCTCTCCTTATGGTTGGTTTAAACTACCTAGACTGCTCTAATAGTGCTGTGGTTTACAGGAATGATGCAAAGAGACAATTGACCTTTATTTTCTGTCCTCAGATACCTGACCTGTTCCAGGATTACAAAAGCTCATGGTCCTCTTACATGACAGAGGTCAGAATTTACTGAAACGACTATTAACTGCTGTAGAGAATAAAGCATTAAGGTAAGCAATGTGATGAGTAAAGTATGGAAAAATATCATATATATCTGTTTTGTGATAGTGAAGGGTGAATATTGGCTTGTTTTGTGCCTTGCATTATCCAGACAAGATTTCTTCAGTCTGTCACCAACACAGCATCTTGTCAGCTGTGCTGTCTGTCTTGCAGGCGCAGAAATGTCATTTTTGCTTTCATCCCTTTTTTCCTGGCAATACAGTGGGGGTGGAAAAAATTAATATTAAAGAGAACAGTGCTGCAAAACTCAACAATGACAGAAGCAGACATCTTAGAATCGTTGAGTGGTTTGGGCTGGAAGGGACCTTTAAAGGCCATGTAGTCCAGCCCCCTTCAATGACCACAGACAACTTCAACCAGATCAGGTTGCTCAGAGCCCTGACCAGCCTGACCTTGAATGCCTCCAGGATGGGGCACTATCTCTTCTGGGCAACCTGTTCCAGTGCCTCACCACTCTCATTGTAAAATAATTTCCTTATTAGTTTGAATCTAGCCTTTTTAAATTTAAAACCATTACCCCTTGTCTTATTGCAACAGGCCCTCCTAAAATGTCTGTCCCCATCTTTCTTGTACCTGCCCCCGCCCTTTAAAGCACTGAAAGGCTGCAATCAGGTCTCCCCGGACCTTTCTTTTCTCCAGGGTGAACAAACCCAGCTCTCTCAGCCTTTTGTCACAGGAAAGGTGTCGCAGGCCTCTGAAAATTTATCTGGCCCTCCTCTGGACTTAGTCCAACAGGTCCCAGTCTTTCCTGTGACAAGGACCCCAGAGCTGAAGAAGGACTCCAAGTGGGGTCTCAAAAGAGTGGAGTAGAGGGCAGAATCCTCTCCCTTGCCCTGCTGCCCACGGTGCTTGTGAAGCAGCCCAGGATACAGTCAGCTCTCTGGGCTGCAGGTGCATGTGGCTGGGTCATGTCCAGCCTCTCATCCACCAGCACCCCCAAGTCCTTCTCTGTGGGGCTGCTCTTCATGATTTCTTCTCCCAGTCTGTACTCATGTCTGGGATTGTCCTGACCCAGGTGCAGCACCTTGCACTTGGCCTTGTTGAACATCATGAGGCCCAGGTCCCTCTGGATGGCATCCTGTCCTTCAGGTGTGTCAAATCACCACTCAGATTGGTATCATCTGCAAATTGCTGAGGCTGCTCACTGTCTATATAATTGATGAAGATATTAAACAATACTCATCCCAATATGGACCCCCGTGGGCCACGACTTGTCACTGATGTCCATCAGGTCTTTGAGCTGTTGACCACAACACTGGATGCAACCATCCAACCAATTCCTCATCCACTGAACAGCCCAATTATCAAATCCATCTCTCTACAATTTAGAGGGAAGAATGTTGTAGGGGACTGTGTCAAAGACTTTACAGAAATCCAGATAAATGATATCTATAACTTTTCCCTTGTCCACTGATTCAGTCACTCCATTATAGAAAGCCACTGGGTTGGTCAGGCAGGACTTCCCCTTGGTGAGGCTGTGCTGACTGTCCCAAATCACTTCCCTGTCCTCCATGTGCCTTAGCAGAGCTTCTGGGAAGATCTGTTCCATGATCTTCCCAGGCACAGAGAGGAGGCTGACAGGTCAGTAGTTTCTGAGTTTTAATGATTGGTGCAATATTTTCCTTTTTCTTGTCTATATAGAGTGATGTAGCTGCCCAGTAACATACAGGCATAGTTAGAGATTTTGCAATACAGGTCCATTAAAAACTCATTAGTCTGTTGTGAGGTACTGAAAGGTCACATTGATGGCAATATAGAGGAAGCATGAAATTTGAACATGAGGTGCCAGCATGCTGTTTTGTTGGAGATTCCTAACAGGGAATAGATCTAGAAACCAGGAGGCTGGGTCATTCAAAAGTTACTTGAATTTCATGAACTTCACTGAACTGCAAGAGACTCCATTCTACACAGTGAAAATCTCATCCCTAAATGTTATCAGTCTGTGTGAGTTTTTTTACACTTAATCTCGGATAGATGCCAACATGAAGGTAGACTGCAAAAATTTGATTTGAATGACAGAATTAATGTAACTGTGAAAATAGGGGTTCTCACCTGTTGGATTTTGTTACTGGATTAAGAAATTTTCCAACAATAATAGTAAAGAGCTCCTTGCTATATCCTTTCCCTTCTCTTTCCACAAATACATTAATAGCACTGACAGTTGTCAGCGTCTGCTTCGTTGTCAGTGCTGGCAGGCAAGAGGATGAACAGAGAAATGTGTTTATTTCACCAAAATAAAAGGTTGTGATGATCATAACTTTAATACCTCAGAACTGTAAGTCATTCCCCCTGAAATGTCAAATAATAGAAGCTGAACAGGGAGACAAACAACTTAGTCAAAAAGAAAAGATATCTCTCTTTCAAAATAAAAGAAAACTAAGCCACCACAAATACACACACACACATACGTAAAAAAGAACATGAGTTACAGACATTGCTATTATAGCTAGAGCTTCCCTAAAGATTCCTTTTATCACAGGATTTCTTTTTTACAATAAAAAATTCTGAACATAATAGACATTTCCCTAGAAAATACTGTGGGCAAATGAAATGTGGAAAACATTCCATTTCTATTTTTATAAATGAGTGAGAAAAAATGCCTTATATTGAGAAATAAATTTTCATTGTCAGTTTTTCAAGGACAAAAATATTTTCTTACAGATACAGGTTGAAAACTATGGCAATAAAATTAGCTTTTGGGAGCAGGAAGGTTCTCTTGCACTAAGAAGTTAACACATAATTAAGCTCCAGGTACACTAATGGCTTCATATTTTCAAAGATCTTAAGAAGGCCCCATATTTGACATATCATGGCTATACGAAAAATTTACAGTTGTATATTAAAAACAATTCTGATGAGAAAAACTGTGCCAAATGTCTGAAATTCCAGTTCTCCAGTTGCCTATTATTATGTGAAGCTCTAATTATATTTCATGGACAAAGTGAGTGCAATTTTTCTTGGTTTTGCCATGAGTTTTGTATTATATAATATTTTGTATTATAAATTCAATACAAATTAAGGTTAGAATTTTTCTGCACAAGTTTGTCAAAGAGACAGTGTAGCCACTTCTCCTCTTTGATGTTTGTGGCATTTCAAAATTCTGACTACTTTTAGCAAGGAGTGAAATATTGGTATTGCTACACTATGTGTTCCTGAGACCAGCCACTTATAACTCATTTTCATGAAGTTTGAAGGCCAGAAGTGACTACCTCCATTGACTGATATGTCAGAGCCCAGTGAACGTTTTTGATTAACAAATATTCTCCAGAAAGCAAATTGCCACTTGTCAGTATTATTTATTTCATAGCTAATGTTAAAACCATGTGCTGGCTGTACAATGTAAACTTTGTCTTCCATTTCCAGTGAGTATTTTGTTCCCTACTAAGATTGTTCTTGGTAAGCACGTGTTCTCCTCTTTAGAGGTAAACATATCACAAAACAAACTTTTGGATAAGCTGAGCAAATTTATTTTGCTAAGTTGTGGTTTGTTATTCCCCAGGGTTATACCATCATTATTGTGATTCTGGTTTTGTAGTTTCTTAGCATTTTTTTTTTACACTGGGCACCAGGACTGTACAGTAGTTTGTATCTCATATTGAAGTTACTGGGTCAAAAAACCCACATGCTTCTATACACTAATTAACTTGTATTTATAGGGTCAGTTTCAGCCAATATTCAAGACAATTTAAAGAGAACAGCACAGGCCTCCTTTTTTTTTTGGTTTGTTTTTTTCTTTTTCCCTTTGTGCAAGCTATTTAAGTTAAGCAACATGAAATGAGAAATTACATGGTCATGCATATGTCCACCCTGCATATGCCCAGTGAGTGAACTGCACAGTCTGTTACCCCAGGCAAAGCAAATTGACAGCTTGTCTGGGGAGATTTCATTTGCTTCCCACTGTCTTGGCAAAGCCACCTAATGTCTGCCTGCAAGTGAGCATGTAGATGTGTGCTGAACGTGTCCTGGGACCCCTGCAGGCTCCAGTCACTTGTCTGTGACACCAGTAGAGGTAGTACTAGCCAGAATTTCAGAAGAGCACTGCAGGGATCATGTCCAGAGGGAAATGTGAGACTATCTGTTTTACACATGAGAGTATTAGAACATACCTTACATGAGTGAACCTTACATGTCAATAGATACAAATCCCACCAGTCATATGCTGGAACGCTTGGCTATGTAGGTGCAAATAGGAATGTGCCAGAGCCTGTATCCTTTTAAAATCTTCATAGATTACAGGCTGTTTATTCCTGCTTTCCAATTTAAATATGGCCTGGATGGTATTTGAACAGATCCTTTTTAATCTCTACTTTTATAATATTCAGACATATAAGAAATAATTCATTTTTTCCAAGATTTAACTCAGAATTTAACTTGGTCTTTATTGTATTTTGTGAATATAATCCCTTTATAATATTTTTTTCTCACAGAAGAAATCAGGTATAGACACATTATAATCTATTTTTTTAATTCTACTCAAGAAAATTGTGCAATCTATAATTTGATCTTGTATTTGAGATATTATATTTTGAGTTCAGGAACTTTTATATAAAAAAATACAGTGTTTCAGTCCATTAGTTGCTCACTTTAGTATGACCCAGCTTTAACTGGATTGAACATTGTGTTAATGAGATAGATTGGAAATAGCCTTCAGTAGAATGAATGATTTGATGATCTCTACTAATTTGCTATAGGACAATGACCACATTAAGGAGATGCATTTTTTCTGGCCTAGAAAAGACTTCAGGCTATGTACTAATGGGGGAAGGAAAAAAAGGAACTGGCTGCTATGCTTTTTTGATATCCCTTGTCCAAATATGTTTCTAAAACACACAAAGAGAATGCTTTACAACTACAAAGAGCACTTAATGTGCAGATTTACATTACATAGATGTCTCGCAATTTTCTTTTACTTGTCTGGCCTGTTGCTCTCATTATAGCAGAACCTGCAGCTTAGGTTTCATTTCAAACTACTGTTTGTAGAATTGAGTTTCAAATCTTCCCTCTAATCACCTGTAGAGTCTTACCTCTACTGCTCTGTAGTATTCAACAAGAAGAATTCTGCCTTACTAGAAGGATGGATCAAATATATCCTTTTTTTTCCCTTTTCACCAGCAGTTAGATTAGAATAAAATGACCCTAATTAAAATGCCAGTAGTTCCCTATCAGCAATGAAGTTGCACCACAATGAAAATAGCTAGCAATAGGAGACAAACCTGGCATGGACAGTGTTCATCTGCAACAAGAGAATTCCCAGCAGGTTTCTAGGCCAGCTTCCCCAAAGCTGGCATTCAGCAGTGCACTCCCATGCAGTGAAGGCTTCCAGGAAGCTCCTTCCCAGACAGATTTCACCAGGAAGCTATGCAGAGGGGTCCCTCAAAGAGACTGCTGTGGAGGTCAGAAGGGAGGGATAAGAAAGGGTGCGGCATGGTCATCCTGAATTTATAGCCAGTGTATTTGAAGATGTCACTTGCAAGAGTGCTGAAAAATTATCCTGCGTGTTAAAACATGTAAGATTTCTGGTGGGAGTTGTTCACAGCCCAGAACATTATATTCAATAAAACCTGGCATGGGGTTGGAAGGAGAAGAAGATGCTGTGAAGAGGGTATTTCAAAATTTCTATTGTTAACTAGTCTGTATTTGAACATCAATTTGATCATTTTAAATTGCATTTTCTGTGTGCGAATCATGAAGTGGCTTTTAGGTCAAGCTAATCAGAACAGCTAAAACCACCTTCTTGCTGTCCTACAGGGTCTCATTAACCTACACAGAAGAGAAAACCTGCCACTTCTCACTGTGTTTCATTTAATTGCTGCTCAAGTAACCAGCCTATTTCCACTTGTCTAAGCTGTCACAAGAAAAAAAAATTGAGCCTGAAACATTAGATTTATAAATATTTAATGTGACATGCCTTTTTTTTTTTTTTTTAATACATAAAGCTGTGTCACAAGGAAGTCCAATCTTATCTCCAGAACTGACCAATACAGGAGGAGTCAGTCAAATATTTACCAATGTTTTAGACCTCAGCATCCCCTTTGTGCCTAAACTGGGTCTCACAATGGATAGGCCCTATGGGATGTCGACTTTTTTTCACCACCAGCTGAAATCTATACCATGTGCTTTCACTGACAGACCTGGCTTTTAGAAGAGAAAGAGTCTGTATTTCATTAAACAGTTGCACCATTTAGAGTACTAATCTATACTAATTATAGCTATGCAAATGTTAGGTATCTAAATCAAGCTTATCACTTACAGAGAAACAACTGACCTTACTGGCAAAAGACTTTAAATAAAAAATGTGTTCATTCCTGTGATAGGCAGGATTTACCACCTTTTTCAAGAGCCTTGTTTCCTCCACTGTCTCTAAACACAACCTAGTAAATGGCTCATTCCATATGCCTGACTTCCAGAAGGCTAAAATAGATAAGACAAATTCTACCTTTAATGAGGTAGTATCTACCTAGCCTCATCCCTGCTTATCAGATACTCCAAGAGTTTATTCAAAAGGCATTTCACTGTCTCTTTCCTCTTTTACTGGCAACTGGCAGTTTCAGAGTCATGACTGGACCCATCAAAAATGTGTTTCTGTGACTCACTTTAGCTTCTTGTCTCTTCTTATTTCAATATTAAATACATAAATAAGCAAGATGCTCTTTTTTTCAGCCTGTGTTCACAGATTCCAAAAGCTCATCTGCAAGTGTGACTAGGGATGAATGGCTTGTTCAAAGCAGGTATGTTTGCCACTTGGAAGGGGATTGTTTTGGTTCTATTCATCAGAACAACAGTGAGATGAGTATCCAAATGTGCTCACCGGGGGTGCCTGCAATGCCTTTATCCATAAGCATTGCTACAGACACGTATTGTCACATGGATCCTTTATGTCAAGTGTGAATCATCTTGCACCCACTAGTTAAGGTATTGTAGGAGTGCTTTCTTGTTTGATAACTTTTCTGTGTTATCAACATTTAAAGGCAAACCATCTCCTGCCATCTTGCAAATGCATAGTAATATATAAACAACAGCATATTTGAAGTCTGTAAACTTTCATAGTTTTTCAGTATTTTTGTCACAGTAAATTACTTCACTGGCCATTTTGAACAAAATGAGCTCGCTTGTGCTAATTTCAGTTTACTCTTTCTGACCAGTTTTACTCAAGTTAGATTGTTGCCCATTTTCACTGTCTAACAAAAGCTAGCTATTTTTAACAGTGAAAATGGGCAACATTAGATTGTCATTTAAAAATCAGGTTATTTTTTCTTTCCTTTTATTTTTTAATAGTAGATTGGTAGAATAATAGATTAGGAATGGAAAACATTCCTGGAGCTAAAGCAAATTACCTTGTTTGTTGTTTTTTTTTAATAGCATCCCACATTAAACTTCAGTTCTGTATTGCTCCTGTATTTTCCCCAGTTGTGATACAGATGTCAAAATGACAGATATATAGAAATAACTGATTCTTCTCCATGGTCTCATGGAATTTTCTCTGTGAATGGTTCAACATTATCACAAGAAGGGGAAATGGTGCAAGGCAGAGCAAGGGTGGACAGTCTGGAGAGATCTCCAGAAACTCCCCTCTTTAAGTATAAGGAATAGCTGTGTTGTTTGTCTTCCTGAGGTGTGATTAGTGGATTCCTGGAGTAGGTACACCCCAGTTCTAAAAGCAGTTCTGCTACCAAAGGCATGTTTTCATGCCACCTTCTCTTCTGAAAGGCAGAGATATTTAGGCATAGCCAGGCACATGGACTGTTTCTCTATGCTGAGAGCAAGGCCCTGCGCTCTCAGCATCTTCTTTAGCAAAAGGATATTGTAGTCTGGTGTGCACGCTTGGATCAAGGCCCAGTCTCAGATGGCAGTTTAGTATAAATTATTTTAACCTTGATCAGGAAGCAGCAGATAGACTCACATGGTGACCTAGTCCTCCATCCTGCTGACACACATCTGCTTCCCGCACGCTACCATCCAGACACACGTTCAGTGTCTGGCTGAATAGTAAACCCTGGGGAACATTTACACAGACTTTGAGTGTTGACTTTTGTCCAGAGGAGTTTCTTTCGAAGTAGGTGAAAATTAATGAAGATTAAAATGTCATACTGGAGTGGGAACACTTCCTGATTCCGTCACAGTCACACAGTGACACAGGCTTGTCCATTCCTTTGTGTTTGAGAAGATGGGTAATGGTGTAAGAGGCAAAGGTAACTTCAGAGTGAAGACAGAAAAAAATATTTAATATTCCTGCAGTCTGTCTAGCAAAATATCTTGTCCTGAGACTGTTGCAAAATAAACTGAGAATAATGTGCTTAATAAAAAGAATTTTGTTTTTGTGAAATGTATTTCTGTGATGAACCCTTTTATTGGTTTGTTCATGTGTTTTTTTCCAAGTTTGTTTTTCTTGTAAATATTCTGGCTGGATTAGAGAGAAGGGGGCTGCCTTCCTGCCTCATCCAGGCTGCTGCTGCTTTCTGGGTTGGGGAATAGTAGAGCCTGGGGTGAGATACTGTGACCCTTAGAATGAGAGAGAGTCTTAAGCTTGGAAAAGACTTCCAAGATCATCAGTCCAGCTGTTAATCATCAGGTCCAGCACCACCATGTTACCACTGAACCATGTCCCCAAGTGCCACATGCATGTGTTTTATGAACACTTCCAGCAATGGTGATTCCACCCCTTCCCTGAGCAGCCTGCTCCAATGCCTGACCACTCTTCCCATGAAGAAGTATTTCCTAACACCCAATATAAACCTTCCCTGGTGCAACTTGAGGCCATTTCCTCTTATTCTGTCACTTCTTACCTATGAGAAGAGCCCTTGCAACAACCTCCTTTCAGAGAGCTGCCAAGAGTGTTGAGGTCTCAGAAGCATCAGATTCTCCAATTGCACCAAATTTCCACAGAATGCAATCTGGGGCTGGCACAGATTTGCATGTTATGTTTGGATGTTAGATGACTTGCATGTTGTGTTTAATAACATTGTTATTAAAATATTCTAGAATTATTTTTACAAGCATGTTTCACACGGCTATGTGATAGAAAAATATTCAGGCCTCTGGAAAGATAGTAAATTGAAAGAAACAAGTAGGTATCTTCATGTGCCAAACCTCCATCCTCCTTATAATTGAAAACATTAACCTGTGTGAAGGTTAATGAAACTGAATTTACCCTTCTGCAAAGGCTAGCTTAAGGTTTATGCATTATTTAAGTCATACTTACACTCTATTTTAAGGTCTTAGGTGAGACTTAAATGACTTATCAGCTTTAAACAGAATTTTCCCTTTAGAGAAGCAATCTATATGCAAAGAGTAAATCAGAGATACATTAATTTCTTTGATACACAACTTCAGTAAGAAAAGGGAGGTTTTATGTTTTATGACTTGAACCACCTAGAAAGCACCAAAAAAAGCCCAGTGCATCATTGAGATGCCATCTCTGCTCCTAAGGATGAAGGTAATGCTCTGTGATGCTAATGTATCCTTGCACCATCTGCTTTTTCAGTCAATAACACTCAAAGCTGTTCCTTTCAGATTTCATTCATTTTAAATGTTTAAATTTTCTGTGGAAAGTATATAGATCATAGCGTTCTTTTTATATGTATTTTCATTTATGTTGCCTTTATATGTTTTAAAATCAAAAAGGACAAAACTGTTTATTAACAAGAGAGAACTTAGTTGTGCAAAGTTCTTAAAATAAGCTTTTCTGTTGTATAAGCTATTGCTGATAGAGAGAGATAAAAATCCTCTAGGAGGAATGTATATTACTCAGTAAGTTTTTCTGTATATTTAAAAGATGTGAAAGGGGGAAACAAAGTGCTCAGTGTTTCTTTTCCAATACATTTCATAATGAAGTAAAAACTCAGGATGGGCTGACAAACATGATCAAGGGTTTCATGATTTTTAGGTCTGGGAAGCTGATGTGTAAACTGTAACCTAGCACTGAATAGAGCTATTCAAACACACAACTGTGGATGTCAGCTCAAATCACATCCAAAGTCATCTGGGGAAAGAGGAGGAGCACTAAAGAGTTATTCAGGGATATGTTAACTTCTCAGTTGCAAAACTTGAATGTCCTCATATTGAATCTTACCTGCCAATTCTCCTTGGAGACTAAGCCATCCACAAAGTCCTTATGAGTGTAGCAATATAACCTGTAGTATGAGGGGCCATATGCAGCAATGTTTTCTTTGTCCATCCCTGCCTGAGGACAGGTATGGTCTTTTCCACAAATCTGAATCTGTTTCCTTTGTCACCATCAGTTTACGTTACTGAAGTTCCTCTGCTTGCCAATACAAACACTGAAACCATTGAAGCCATGGCGAGTCCTCCACAGGGGAGGTTTTGTCTTGGCAGTCTATTAAGACATATATGGTGAAAATAAACTTTTGTAGATGCTCCTGATATTTTGGGCAGACATTTATTAACCTTTATTTTTTAATATTAAGTATTTATTAATAAAGGTAAGTGTGCCAAAGCAACAGTGAGCCTAAGGAAGTCTACTGTGCACAAATTTTAATGTATGACAGGGAATGCATTTGCACGGAAAAAATTGAAAGAGACACCAGAGGAGTTACTGTGTAATGTGAACAGACAGACCAAAAGGGCTACATGACAATCCAGGGAGAGAAAGAGAACTGCCAGATAAAATATAAAGGTGGAGCAGTCACAGTGCTTGGGACTGTGTTTAACTCCATCGGTGTCGTGCAGGGGTGAGTTCCAGGATTTATTATACCGTTTGCATTCATCTTCCTTTGTGTACCAAATTGCTGCATCCTAGATAATGGTTGTTAGAGACAGATCAACTCTCCAGACTTTTCTAGCATATGCAGTATAGTCATACACAAGCAAAGGACTAGAGCAGAGAAAATGTAAGAATATGTGTTTTGCCAGTTTCTTCAGAAGACAGATTAAAAATTCATGGGAAAGGAGTGTTAGAAATTGCACTCCATTTCTGCACTGGTCAGTACTCAGAAGCTATATTCAATGGTCTTGTAGAGATACACCCATGCAGAGAGCAAGTTAATAAAAAATAGATCCTGGGTTTCTTGTTCTCATGTGTAGCTGATGTCCTGGCAGATCTTTCTCAAACTGTGATGTGAACTGGAACTGAGTTGCCAAGAGTGAGATGAAAGAGCATGACAGACACTCCAGAGTATGGTAACAGTATTCTAATCCCAGCCACTGGGATTACATTTACACTGTTATTTTATTTATTATTTGTTAAACACCTGGGGTATGCTTGACACATTGCAAGACAAAAGGAAATATACTTCTCTTGTGCCTTAATGCATTTTGCAGTGAAACATACAGCTGTGTCTTTTGTAATAGCGGGGAGACAACCTTCCATATTTCTGAGACTTGAGCCCTTCAGATGCAGGAATTCTAGTAATTCATGCAATTCTACCTGCAAATTCTGTGAGAATGACAAAATACAATATTTCAACGATATGGTTTTTCAGGCAAAGCTGGGTTTTTGTTTTTATTTTCCTCAGAAAAATCACTTTAGATTTTTCATATGAATACCATTAATGAGCTTCTTCAACATCCCACTCACACCTTTGGAAATTTGTCTCCCATGTCTGGCCTACAGAGATGGGATGCAATTGATGACTCAGATGCGTTTTATAACTCTTTTCTCTCTGATATGTCATAACCATCATGAAACATGTGAAATTGTGGTTTTCAGATCATAGCAAGACCTTCCTTGAAGGAAATTGGGACTTGTATTTATTAAGTAGCATTCTTACTAATTAACAAAGGTGGGCCAGATGGATCAGATTATAAAATAAGGCCATTCTATAACTCTAATTCTGCTTATGGTATGTAGAAAAGGAACACTTCATTCTTCAAGGAGCTGTGTGCCTTGAATTACAACATTTTAAGGTCCTCTACTTTACTGTCCCTCAAAAGCTGCAATTTTCCTATGTATTTGCTAATAGACCTTTGAACTAATGCGGAAATAGTCCTCTGGCAAATCATACCTTTCCTAAGTGATTATCTGACTGAAATCGCCCCCTTCCCAAGGGCTGAAATAGTCACATGCATGACACACACATTCTCTGTCAATGGACAAATCAAGTTCAGACTTTGAATTTTTACAGAACTGAGCTGGGGGATAGCATGTATAACCTAGTCCATTTAAATTACTAATGGATGTATTTATAAATTCGTGTGTATGCATGAATAGATTACTTATATTTTTTTATTCCCAGCAATTGACTTGTCATATAAATGCAGATAGACAACTGCTACATGCATAATACAAATTGGTTTAAGTCAAGGTCTAGGATGGTAAGGGATATATACTAATGGAATAATTTTGTTCTTTTCAACATCTTGGATTTCTCTTTTTCAGCTTTCAGGGTAGAAAAGACCTCTTCCTTTAGCTTTTCCAGACAGACTGGGAGGATTGTCATATTTACTGTGAATAGTGAGATTTCTTTAAGACAACCTGGATGTTAAGGCAATGAAGAGAGTTTGCTGTCATGCCAACCAAAGCATAAGTGCTGCCAAGCCCAGAACTGTGAGGATTTCATAAAGTCTGTGGTTTCTTTAAAATGTATCATTACAAAAATAGTACAAAAATATCTAACAACTCTTATTTACAAATTTAATTTGAGTTTAATTAAAAGGAAATCATCTAATGGTGATGTAATTTGAGTGAAGTGTATGCAACTATACATAATTTTATCTTGGTACATTTGCACCATTCCTTGCACCTGAGTCTGTGCTTGTGGTTTTTACACAAAACAGTAGAAGTAAGTAATACCATGGTATTTCATGGTAAGTTTTGTCTGTGAACATGAGGTCTGCCTGTTGTTGTGTTTAAGTAACAACTTTGTGGACAGGCACAGATAAATATGAAGAGAAGCAAAGATAAGGCACAAAATCGTTCAGGATAAAGTAGAAACTGATCATATAGCAAGAGTTAAAGAAAACTGAGGGCACAGAACGTTTGGTGTTGCTGGAAAGCATTTTAGAATTGGAACAGGAGAATCCCAAATTGTGGCGTAACTTAATTACTGTCCTGTTCCAAAAAACATGACTTTTTGAGTGTTCTTAATAAATAAACATGGCAACACAAAGGTATAATTTGATTGATGTTTCCTAATCAAATTTATATGAAGGCTCCATTAATGACTGACTGGTTCAAAAGCAGGCCATGAGGAAAATTTGTTCAACAAATTTCTAGTTCTTCAGAACTTTTATGTTGATGATTTTCTTTCCTTTTTTTTTTTTATGAAGACATATATAAATTCATTTCTTAGCTTCTTACTTGGAGGCAGGCAGGTCAATATTACATATTTATATTAAAGCCTCAACTGAGAATATAGTTACATTTCCCAATCCTGTTATAACATGCTAATAGTTGGGATCTTTCAGAGAAAACTTAATTAAATAGTTCCCTAGATGCACTAAGTTAAGCATTAAAACAACTAGCGTGACATAAATCATTTAACAACCTTTATAAATGCATTTCGCCCCTACATTTTCATGTGTCTGTGCCTTGCTTGTACTCAGAATCATCTGATTAAGTTCCAGGAAATTCAGAGCCCAGCCATGCATTCTGGGTTCAGAACATACAGATGGCTGAACTTAGAGATTTGATGAGGATTGAGTGGCAGTTTGCTTATTATCCCAAGCTGCAGCTATGGTGGCCAGGTAAATGCCAGCAGAAAGAGCAGGATGGGAGTTTCAGGGTGCTCATGCACAACAAAACTCAGGTCAAACAGTACATTCCCACGCTTTAAACACACAAATTCTATTTGATCCTTTTATTATTGTGGTGGTTGATATTACTTAATTATGTCTTGGTAATTTGTCATCCTTGGCACACATGGCACTTCGTCCACAAAAGTCCTCTTCTGTATTTGGTGAACAGCCAGGGCTTGATGGAAGTGGGGCTGTCTTACCACCCTTGGCCAGGGAGGTGAAGATGTGTGAAATGGTGATGGTGTACTTTACTGCAGGAGTCCAGATAATGCACTGGCACTGGGCTGCCCTGGGAGGGAGGCAGTATGGAGTGGGAAAGCTCCTTCTCTTTAAGTGAAGGAATTAAGCTGCAGCTTTTCTGCTTGGGTTTGGTTGCTGGATGCTATCCAGGACTTCTGCTCACCAGGACTGAAATGTTAAATTCTTTCTTTTTAGAGGAGATTTATTGTGAAAGGTTTTTCTTGAGAATTCTGTTCTATTGTCCTGCAATTCCTCACTTGTGATGTTCTCAAAACCTGGTCTAAAGGTAACATTTTACCCATTACTAGGAATATGATTTATCTTCAAAAGTAAAAAGGCTGACCAAGCCTTGAGAGGCAGCAGGGCCTGTTAGAGAGTTCTATGACAGTTATTGATATTGTTGCTCCATAAAGATGAAGGAGCAACTTCAAGTGCAGCACACACTGTTCTTTGATGGAAACACTACTGTATTCAAGTCACTCTAAAACACCTGAACAGTATCAAGAAACTCAACTCTGACTTTAAGTAACCCATGGGATATCTAAGGAGGCTGGTAGCCCTTATATACTGATGCATAACTGAACTTACTTTCACTGAACATATTATGGTCACACAATTCATGGCAGCAGAGCATAGGACCCATTGCAATTAATTTAGTTAGATGTTAATGACAGCTACGTTTCAATACTGTTGGCCACTTGTCATAGTATGGAGAAACGTAATACATAATGCAGCACTTTATGACATAACTCAAGCAAAGAGCACTTCTTCTGTCCCTGAATCACAGAATCAGCTAGGTTGGAAAAGACCTTTGAGATCATTAAGTCAAACCAAACGTTCAGTTTCATTCTCAGATACACAGACCTGTGCAAGTGAACAGTCACATACACAATAAAATGAGAGTTACTTTCAGAACATTATTCAAAATGAAATGTAATATTTATCCAGCTTTTGTACTTCCGAGTGCTGTAGGAATGATGAGTAGGCTTTCTTAACCCCTTACCACAAAGTGGAAGAAGGAGCGATAGTTGTTGGCATAAGCATTTAGTTAGAAAAGCGTCTCTCTGTCAAACTCTCTCCAATTTGCCTAGGTCTGTTCCTACTCTGAGTAAATTCATAGCTTTGGGAAGACAGGTTTGAGTTTGTGAAGTAAATTTAAGAAATTAATCTAGCATTGGGTTTGTTGGACTTCAGAAAAAAAAAAAGAACAGTATTGATAGTCCAATATTAGTACAGCTGTTGGCATGAAACAGCTGACAATTGCACCAAGTTTATGCAGCTATGTCAGACCTTTTTGTTATACCCTTCTAGATTTTCACCAGTTACGCTGATGTTGTGTTAGAGCGTTCTTCTGCTGTATTGTTTTTGGGTTTGGTTTTTTTTTTTTTTTTTGCTTTTAGAGTCCCAGTAATAAAAACTTTCCCTGATACAACAGAATTTCTTTTCTGAGTTTGGTTACTCATGGTCTGGACTACTTTCCTGACAACCATAAGAACAGAGTAACTTCCTCTTTAACTTACCTGTTACCATTTCCCTTGAACAAAGCAAATTATAATTAAATTACACTCCAAGGAATGCATTTGTAGGTGCAATTCTGTAGTTTCTAATAGATAACTAAAGGCATATGAATCCATTGAGCTGAGAAAGAATATTCTGGGAAGTATATGTTATGACTATGCAATATGATGACTTGATGATTTACTGTGGATGGAGGCAGATCACATGCCACAGTTGCTTGTGATCCTAGACATTTTATTCAGGAGCTTTCATGATGCTCTTAAAAGACTGAAGCAAAGAGCAAATTTCATGTCCCGTTCTTCACAGAGATATTGATGCAACAAAATTGATTGGAATGCATTCCCTCTGACACTCCTCTCAAAAAGCAAACTATTACTTTAGGAAATAGCTTTTTTACAAAAATGTATTTTGGAAAAGAACTGTTCTGGTCAGCTTTCCTGTACAGGCAAACCCATCTGATGAGGTTGTTGACATACAGTAACATTATGGTTTTGATAGGAAGCAATTTCCTTGCTGCTGATCAAGCACTATTTTGCAAAAAAGCCAGCCATTTTTATGGCAGGTGATGTTGAAGGGGAACCTTTATAAAAAAATAAATTTTTACTATTAATTCTGATATTTTCTGAGCAAAAGTGAATGCAGTGTTTATAAGCTTTCAGCACGACACTCTAAAGAACAAGAGAAACATACCAGTCTACACGTGTATTAAGGGTTGCGTGCCAATTTGTCACTAGATAAATTATAGTTTTATAATGAACAAAATACATTTTTCATATGTAATATGAATATTTTCATAAAGATGCTTTGAAGTTTCTAGGGGAAAAATTACCACCATATCAAGCAGCAGACAAAGCAGAAGAGGAGAGCCTGTCAAATGAAGCAAGACAGAACTCTATTATGTCAGATATCTAAAATCTCTGCTCTGTCTGACATAGTGAAGAAAATTATTTGACTTTTCTGATTGACCTTTTTCTCACTGAAGCTGTAAGACTTTTTTAAGTATAAAAGGAAAATTTGATGAAATTCATGGAAAGCAGCCAACCTATTATTTAATATTCCACATGACTGGATAATATTATTGATGGATAATATGCAATTTGTTGGAATATAGTAAGGAAACTCATGCATATTTTTCCACTTATATGTGCAATTCACTGAGTAAATTAGTTTTCTTTATTTTTACTCTTTTTCTTGTAGATGGAAGAACAAATAGAAATTAAGAGAGATAGCATGAGGTATAGTATCTTTCTGTAGAATTATATTTCTCTTTTCTAATTTTGTAAAACTCTTTCAAAAATATGTTGGTAAACTACTGTGAAACAAGAGGGCATACTGATGGATTCACAATAGCATCTTCAAAATAGAAAAATGATAAATAATATTCCCAAAACCTAAATGTGGAGGTTTCTGAAACCTTAGAAGTTTCTGAAATCAATTTTCAAATAAAGAAAAACTCATATATCTTGTATTTTTTCTAAGAAAGAATTTATAGCACACTCCCCTTAGATGCTGTAAAGAATTTTGGACATAACAAGTAGGAGGAAAACCTCTGTGCTTCAAATGAATGCAAAACTAGGTTCCTTGTCTATGTTTTGGGACTGCTAATTTTTGTTGAACATTTGTTTAAATGGTGCTTATTCTATTGTTTTTGCCACTTTAACTTTTGTTCTCTGCCAATTAGCTCTTCTGATATTTTTATTAAAATATAAACAAAAAAAAAGGTACTTTAATATGACCACATAGCTTTAATTTGTCTTTGTAATTTCTATTATGTGCAAATTTCCCTGGATCTAAGTTTACAACCTCATTTGTCTATATGGTTTTCAAGATGTGAAAGCATTTCTAAGGCATTTTTCATGGCAGATTTTCCCCTTATTGGCAGTAGTAGATTTAATGGCTATTCTCTCACAAGCTATGCTGCAGTGACACACAGTTTTAGAAGGGCACTGAGTCCCTACCAACTTGCAAACTCTGACGAGTATTTTCATACTGACTTGGTAAATGAGTCACAACCTTTGTGAATTGCCTGAGGGCACAAAGCAATTCAAGGGAAGAGTCATTTAGAAAACTCATCTTTGCAGACTCCTGTGCTCTGTTCACTATTTAACAAGGGTCTTTTTGTAATCACACTAAAATGATGATTCCTAAAAGTGAGGAAGGATCGCTCTGTACACGCTGTGTTCATACAGTCTTACTTAAACATGTGATATTGACCAGTGGCAAAACCAGAATAACTCAACAAACTGGATCTCTGATTTGAGACAGTTCATCAATTTTTATATTTAGGCAAGAGATCTCATGTTGCCTCTCAAGTAGCTGGAGGTAAAATATTATTTCATTAATATGTTTAATATGCATTCATTGGATGTATGGAGGATCTGCACTTCACCCCGTTCTGAGGAGGCCTGGCAAGACCTTGTTGAGCTGTGTGAACAACCACCTCCAACATCCCTAAAAAATGTCTTTGGGAAAAGTAGGGTAGGGAGAGTAAGGGAGGGTGGGGGAGTAGTTCAGTATTACTTTTTGAAACTTTCAAGAGCAAGCTGTAAGAGTGCTCTCAGTTTCAGTCTTGCATCTCTTCTGTCATGCTCCAGAGTTACACAAATGTAATTTAAATTAGACTGGAAATGTGGAAACAATTTGGCCAGTGATGCATAAGGAAGAGAAACCAGTTCTCCCTTTCTGATCCTCTTCTGTCAAGCTAGAGAATAAAGAGCAAATCATCTCTATTTCCCTTATTAAAATATAGTTCCTAAATATTCAAAGGGAAGTAATCCATAGAATATAATGGCACTGTTAAGACATAGGTAATTTAGAGGGTGGCAGAATGTCTTACGTAATGGAAATGCAACACAACAAAGGTTTTGTTGAAAAACATAGAAGTTTTAATGCAGACTTTTCAGCTGTTCTTTTCACACAGTGCCTGTTGCAACTGTGTGTTATAATAATATAAAATTGCTGTCATTAATAGTATAGACCTATTTTGCCAGCAGAATTAGGCTCAGCAGGATGGATCATTATTAAATTGCAGAAAACATTAAAATAAACTCTGAGTATTGAGGTAACTACTCTGGATAAACTTTTAAAACCATGACAAAATGTTGAAGATAATGTAACTTTGGAAGGTAGAATACCTAGAGTAGACAAGTCAGAATAAATTGAAGTCTGTCCTTTAATTATCAAACAAACAAACAAAAAACCCAGCAGGTCACTGAGGCTCTTATGAAAATGCTGTCAAATCCATTAAAGCTGCTTTTCACCTGGTTGAGGCCCAGACAAAAGACTTGTCACAACCCAGCCCAGTTTCTCTTTGACTTTCTGTAACTTGCAGAAAAGTAGGTGGGTGAACATCCCATTTTCATATTATTTCACTGCAAATCTTTAGGATCAGAAGGTATATTTTGCAGTGCTCTCAAACTGATACTGATGTACACACCCAGTATGTTCTTACCCTCACGGTCACTGATGGACCCGGCATTAGGATCTACTGGCCATCTGCCCTTACCCTGATGCAGTGCATGGAAGAAACAAGATGTCTTGGGTTCTTTCTCTGACCTCCCAACATCATCTATTCCTAGACAGCCAGAATTCATGCACAGCTTGACCTCACCCAGCCTATGGCAATAGTCATAGAACACCCTGGTTGCTCTTTAGCAACTGACTGCTCACATCCGAAGGGGGCATTGCCATGGGAGTCACAATGATGGTTTCTTACCAGACTTGGTAAATCCTATGAGGAGGCAAAGAAATTATACTGATGTCATCACCTGAGTAAATAAATATGGAATTTCACTGAACTGAGAAATAGAGTCTGTATTTTTATAGTAAGAAAGGATGATGGATGATCAAAGCAGAGAGACAGATATATCCAAGAGCCAGATATACGTCAATGTAGAAGACTCTAATACGAGAATAGCCCACTGTGCTCAAGTAATGGTAATTCATTCTTTGTGAAAGACAAATACTATTATTATCAGGGTTAGAGCATATTTTCCTAAACTGAACTTATAGGGAATTTCACCTCTTTGATGCCACTGTCCATTTTTATTTCATGATTACTCAAAAAACCATGATTAAGATGCTAGGCAGAAGGAGGATAGGGAGTAGAGAGGGACTGAAAACTGGTCAGATTAGGAAATGTGTGGAGCCAGTTTCTTGAGTGATTATTTGTTTCACTCATCTTGCTGATGTTGACCAGGAACAGAAACACTGCTCCCATCCCAAGGCTGTCAGTGCTTGTTCTCATAGCTGCAGCCAGCGGATTGGCTCCCAAGGAGATTTCTTAGCAGGATGGCACCAAGGGCAGGTATTGCAAACTCTGGCAGGTTACAAATACTGCTGTTTCAGATAATGAGGGAAAAAATGGTGAGAGATCTTCACAGATATTTCTTACCTATAAGCTCAACTTCTCCCCTCCTTCAACTAGAGAAGTAGGGTTCATTTTTCCTTAATGCAATGTATAGTGGGGGTTGAAATATGCAGGTGGAAGGCATAGGGCTGTTATTATTACATACTGTTATAAAAGACAACACAAGGATTGCCATCAGTGAATCTGTCTCTCAGAGTTAGGTTTGAAATTTGCAGTCCTCAGCTACCTGGGTAGGTTTAAGGAATAATTTCTGTTATTTGTAATATATGAAGCAATAAAATACTACTAAGAATGATTAATAGCCAAAGTGAAGTTCAGACATTTCATCGATCTCAAAAGCCATTTATATCAAGTATATGAAAGCAAAAGAGATTATTGCTATTATACAACAAACTATAAAATCGGAAAGGAGGAAAATGCGTCTTTTTCTCCTTGCAGATGCTGAAAAGGTATTCTGCATTTTTCCTCTGTGCTGGATTTTCCATTGGAAACACATGCTGAAGGCACAAGTGGGATCAATAACATCACAGACAGAGCTTTAAATACTGATTAAATGATCAAGGACAGATATGTTTGAGGATAAACTGAAAAACTGTTCACAGAAGCAGCTGGTGCAGAGCAGAAGCGACCGGACTGGACAATGAGGGTTTTGTGTGCAGATACGTTTGAATTTTTCTGCCTAAAATTCTGTGCTTGTTATATAACCTCTCTTGATTAATTGAGCCTCTGTGCCAGGTTGTCTGCTGCAGCTGAGGTATGTCTGGCACAGCCAAGGGGAACTGGCACACCAGGCTGCTGCTCAGTTTTACCTTCTTCCACCCCAAGCCGAGGACAGAATAAGCCATAGGAATACTTGATGACCTGGATATTCCTGTGTTGGTTCTGTACCACCTGAAGGCTCTCCTTCATACCAAACAAAATGTCCAGTACTTTGGCTTCACACTGGTCAGAGCAGTCCCACAGAAGTTCTGACTTCAAGAGAACATTCCTGGAGGCCAAGTCCTCTGGTCGTGCCCAGACAGCATTTTGCACAAGGTAGGAAAAAAAGCCATTCATGCGCCACCCTGACAACTACTGATGTCTGGGGGACCCAGAACACATTATGTGCATTAGGACAACTGGAATTTGTTATATTGAATACAGAAGTGAATCTAGTTTTTTGGGTTTTTTTCAGGTCTCAAGCAGAAGAGGTCTCACAAGGGTATTCAGAGAGAAGTCATGGTGGGAAGAGTCTTCCCTTTAATTCCATGCAGTAGTAAGCAGTGACCAGAATTAGGCAAGTCGAACTAGGGAATCTTGAATGCAGGTAAATTTTTGTTTGTTTGTTTTAACCATTTTCCCTGGCTCTGCTCCTACAAGTAATAGGGTTTACCTGTCCTTGTGAGGCAGATGAAAACTGGGGTGTATTGCCTCTGAGAGACAAGCAGCTGTCTCTATCCTCTATCTTGCCTCTTGAAAGGTGTATTCATGCAGACACCAATGTGGAGACCAAAAATGTCATGAAATCAGTGAAAACCAATGCAGTACTGTATGGAGGCATTGACACTACCTTGTACTCTTTCTGTTTCTCCTTGTATGCTTTGAGAGTTTCCTTATGGGATATTCCTCTACCTAACTGCTTGCTAGATACAATCTTTCCTCTTTTTTTTTCCCCCTTAATATAAATCAACTATCTTTACTAAGAATGAAAATGTAATAACATGTTATAGATTCAGATGAATCAATAGCTCTAATGGTTTGGAAGAGAGTTTTGCCCAGTTGATTAATTTGGATTATCAAATTCTGGAGACATATACTGCAGTTCATGGATTTTATGATGCCCAAGATGGCATTGCCTTCATCCAGAAGGTAACTGACGATGCCTAATTAATGACAAATGTTTCAAATACATACCCACTGTAGCTACTATAGACTTTAAGCTGAACTCAGCAATTTATCTTTCTTCCTGGCTCATTAAACTCTATTTTGAGCTCCACTAACATACAGCTAATGATCATGTCTTTAAGAGTATTTGCAAATCAGTCACCTCTGCCCTGGAATTAGTTTTTAAAAAGTCTAAAAATCATGTGAAATACAGTGTATCTCAATCCTTCAGGGCCTGTAGCATGCGAAGGTTGGGGGTATATTTTCTCCTTTCTTCTAGTGAGATCTCTTGGTAAGAGGAGCTCTTCTGGTAAAAGCTTCTCTCCTCCTGCTAAACTGCATGTGCAATGTACAAATTTCAGTCTCAACTATGTTTTCATGTTGTATTTATAAATTTTATGGCTAGATTCTGGGTATCAGCTGCTTCTCCTCAGAGGAGCATTTCCCAGTAAAAAGGAGTCCCCAGTGACACAGTAATATTACTAATGTATCCATCAGCAAATTACCTAGGCAGCAATCACAAAATTGAGATTCAGGTAGTGAAAATAATTGATTTCTTTCACTACAGTAGCTGAATCGAGAAGTTAGAAAACAGTCTTAATTTAGGGTGACTGGAAATAGAAGTGTTGGGGATATTTCTCCTGCAAAAAGGGCACTCACCTGTGTGTGGCATCAGGGTTCAAACTCAAAGCAGGCCTGCATAAAGGACTACTTCTTCCATCTGCCAGGAGCAGCATTTGAAAGCTATCTTAGCAGAGGTCACCCTTAGCAAATGCTTTTTCCTCTTCAGTTGTGGCTATCATGTGAGAAATAAAAATCTCTCTGGAATTATTTTGGAAATTAAATCTGCTTTTTTAATAGCTTCAGTATGGCTCCTGCTGTGTTTTTCAACAAACATTTTCTGATACCCTGTATGAGATTTGCCTCAGTTTGTATGCAAAAAACCTCTGCTCTTCTGAGGTCAAGTGACTTTACTGGATGATCTGTACCTTTGAAAGTTCCTCTGACTATCTTCATTACCTATTGAAGGGCTCGGCAAAAAGATCGAGTTCAGCATTGTGATCTGAAATTGATTGGGATCAGACTCATTCTAATCAGCTCTGGCACAAAGTAACATAACATAGGGCTCTTTGCCAAGAACAGTCTGATCTCAGCTCCTGAGTGCTTCACAGTGAAGTACTGCAGCCCTTGGGCTTCCATGGAGAGCAGTTTTTTTCCTAGGGTAAAAATGGAGAACAGGTTGCTAGATTAACAATGCTTTTATTTTGAAGGGCCTGTAAGGAATATGGAGAACAGCACCTGGTATGTTCCCAGGAGATTTGTGTTGCTTTGTTTTGCACAGGTGGAATTTCTGAATGCCTTTCCAATTCAGTGTCAGAAAGAAAGAACTGCATTGACCCAAGTGTGAAACACAGTAGCTAAATCCTCACTGGAGACAAGTAGTCACAGTAAATCAAAAAGATTAAATTGTAAATATTGTGTATTACCTCTGTCGCTAGTAGAACGTTATCTGTGTTCTAGTTTATGTTTTATTGAGAAAGATTCCCAGGACAGCCATGGTCATGTCTCTCGGGAAAGGAATAGAACAAAGACACTCGTGGATTGCGTGCCAGCTGTTTGAGACACCAAGAGATTTTGGAGACATTAGGTCTTCAGGATTGGCTTTTCGTGCTGGCTATTAACTAAGAAGTATTTAAACAATTCAATTTGATTCACTGTCCCATAGATGGGAGACTTCTTTGTCCTGTCAGTGTTCTCCTTTCCATTATGAGCAGCTGATAATGATCTCATAAATCTCTAGAGGAAAGCCTAAGGAAATAGCCAAATATCAGAAATATAAGCAATATCAGGGTTAGAATACTGCATGCACATAGTTAATTTTTATGTTTATTTTATATGAATTTAAGTTTTAGTTAATAATTTTGAGATGTTTCTCTGAAGTATGGCTAGTACTACTCTGCATCTTGTTTTCCAGTGTGAAATTGCCACAGGCATCATCCTGGACTTTATTATGCACATTCTTTTGAAATTCTGTGCAACTTTTTCTTGTGTTTTCAAGTGAACACCATTAAAATGAATTAAAAGAGCAAGGGGACCAATAGGTATTATAAAGACAATATTGTGTTATGAATGCAATAGTATATTTAGTCAAAACTAAAGCAGTTCAGAATCAATTGCAGAATGTTTTGCAAATATTGCATAGATTTGGCTTTCCACATTCATAGCTTAAATTTCCAGTTGATATGAGACTCCTGAGTGATGTTGGAAGTGATTTATTTTCATGATGCCTCACCGGGTGAAACAAGCAAAGTGAACTCTACCTTGCAATAGAAGCTTATTATGAGATACTGAGATAAAGGAAGTCATATAACACTCCAGAATGATAACAACAGAATGAATTCCATTATCAGTCTTTCCATATGTGTGAATGCACACATGCAGGATAGATACTACCTATGACAAGCCTAATAATCTAATTGAATTAATGAGACAATGACTCAGAAATTCTCAAATACCAGACTTAGCCCTGGATTCACTTTGGACTCATACCCCCTCTAGTCCTAATTTTCCAATGGTGAAAAAAAAAGGTATGTTTACATAATGGATCATTACTAAGTTGTTTTCCCATTTGTATACAAATAAAAACAATTCCCATCTTTGATCTTGCATCTCAATGAGTGCCCTTCAAAGGAAATTATGCCATGACAGTTTTGCTTTGACTTCAATTTGGGTCAAATTATATTCTTTACTTCTGCTGTCTATCTCTGCATTTCAGCTGGTATAGGAAGGTAATATCCAACTGCAACAGCACAGGATATTTAAAGAATGACAAAGAAAGTGGAGATGCCTAAATGCAAAGCACATTATTCTAAAGTAACTCCTGATGGGAGCTATCTATGCCTGGAGTGCCACCTAGTAGAGTTCATGTGAAAAGAATACAGGAATTGGAGAGGCTGCTGCAGTTCACATGAAAATGTATTAGGTGGCTGAAAGATGTCCTGAAGAGAAGGATGGTCAAGAATCCTTTTACCATTTTTCATATGAAAACAAATGAAACTACTATTCAAAGACACAGTGAAATCAAAGTCTTTAGACACAGGACATAGAAATTATGAAGATGAAAAAAAGGCACATGCTGAAGAAATATATTGAGGTGAGAGATAGATGAGGACTCTATTGAAAAGATCAGATCTCCTCAGCATCTTAATTATGAAATTACGGTTTAATAATAATATAAATACAAAAAACATGTAGTAGAAAAGCAATCATGACTAGAATAGGGATTTAAGAAAATGCAGTGCTAGGAAGAGACACAAACAAAGTCAAAGGCAACTGAACAGATTTATAAATAAAATAGTAATCGGTAAAGAAATAGAACTGAAATTAAAAGATAAAAGACAATATTGGGGCAAAAGTGATTCAGTGTCAGTAAAGGTGGGAAATTAGAAAGTTCCTAACATGAAGGAGCAGGTGGAGTTTGATTATTTGTTTGAAGAGGCAGGTGCCTATAATGACTGAAGGCTGTGCTCATGATTGCAAAGTTTACTCTTTGACCATTTAACCCCATGCAATGAGAATGCCTCTATATGGATTTCCCCATACAGTAAGTAGTCTATGCATATAAGTTTCTGACCTTCTTCATGAATGCAAGGCTAACTCACCCCTATTGCCTTTGTAAGGCTCTGAAGTACCTGGAATACAAACTAACCTACCACTTCAGGCAAGCAGAGTTATGCTCCTATGTGAGCCGTAGCAGTAATGGGGCCGGTTTAAAAATTGCAGTTCTTTACCTTTGAGTTTTTTCAGGTTTTTCAGTAGCAGCAACACAATTTGCTTTTTATTGCAATGCTTTCTTACTGCTGCCACAAAGGCAGCAGCAGTTGGCAACTGGCAGAAAGCTTGTCTCTGTCTCGAAATCCATATAAATGCTAAAGGAAGGAGGGTAGTTTCATAGACTGCAAAAGTATGCATGGCATTAAAGAGATCTCTGATTAACAAAACCCAAACAACTGAACAGGATATAAGTCATACACACGCACACACAACCCTATTCTTTATACCTGAGTGCTTCAGATCTCTCAGTTTCACTCAAACTAAATTAAAATGAGAACCTTCAGGCAAACGGCCATGAAACAAAAACTCTTAAAAGGAGAATGTACAATCTAATTATAGTGTAACAAATGTGTACCTTTCATCTACAAGACTGGTACTCCAAATTATAATAGTCAATTATGATTATATAATCCATTAAAAAGAATAGCCAAAGTACTATAATGAAAAGGAAAAACCTACAAAAGAACATGAAAGACAACTCCAGTGGCTCAAAGTGGTGTAACAGTAGTATTCTACACAATTTTCTTTGTCACATAGCCTGTATTTAGATTATGTTGAAGAGACGGGGTGCTGGCAGCTACTTCCTGACTTCTCATGAGTGCCTTCTCTATGGCTAATGCCCACTGAAATATTTTTTATTATATCCCATGAATGCAGTTATCTGGAAGTAAAAGGCATGAGGCTCATAAATAAATCACTAAATCAGGGTTAAAAGAAGTACTTCCTTTAATTTTTCAGGTCATTAATACATTATTTCCAAAAATCCTTCCTTCCTTCCTTCCTTCCTTCCTTCCTTCCTTCCTTCCTTCCTTCCTTCCCCTTTCCCTTCCTTTTTTAAATCTTCTTTTTCACAATTTTTATTTACATAATGACACATTGAGAAAAAATACTGTGAAGCGCTAAAGCATGATTGAAGTTATGGAATAGTTTCCATTCTACAAATGAACAACTAGACCAGGGCCTTTCAAATTGAAAAGGTGAAACTAGGGGAGATATGAAAACTCCATAGTATCATACATGATAGAAAGATGACAAAGAAAGAATCTATCTGCTACCTTTTCAAATACAAGAAGTTAGGGGCCTCCAATGAAACAAAGAATTAACTTTATGTAATGTGTGGGTCAACTGAGGAATTTTGTAATAGGATATGGTAGATAGTAAGTCCATTCAGACTCAAAAAGTGAATGAACAACTGCATTAAACAAAAATATTCCTGTGTCTCTTGAACCAGTAGACACCACCACTGCCTTAGGGAATATCTGAACTGTGACTCTGGAGGCCCTGAAAACACAGGATGTTACTACCTTATTCCTGCACCCTTCTCTAGACATCTGCTATCATCTGCTGTCAGAGACAGAAATCAAGTCAGCTACTTTCTGGCAAACTCCTTATGTGAAAATTACAAACTGCCCTAACCCTAATGCATTTCCTACAAATTAGATACAGCTTAAGGGGAGCATGCTAAAACTGTGGGAGGACTGCTATCAGATGTATTTGATTCATTCCCTCTGCATTTTCTGTGATCATACAGTCTAAACCACAAAACTACATATTGATTTAATGACTTTTTGGTCAAGAGTTTTCTCATGTATAATATCTACACTATACCTGGAGTTTACCCTTGCTTAGCTTTTCATCTCTAATCTACAATTAAGAAGTCAAAACCTTCATAATTGTGATTTCTGGTGCAATTGTTGCTAAAGAGATTTCAGTTTATGTTCAAAATCTGATTAAAGGTAAAGGAAACTCCGGTACTTTCATAGTGAAACCTGTTCTAAATATCCTTTACCAAAACAATTTTAGTCACAGTATATTAATTTAATCTATGCTAAAATTTCTTACTTCTTTTCAGGCTATAGAATACTATTAGTGCAAAGTAACATTTTTATTTCTGCCTTTTGAGACTTCTCACCTATGAGAACCTGATTTGTCTTCTATATATTTCTGTGTTTAATATGCTGTTCACCTACATATTCAGTCAACCTCAGACTTGGAAGTAAATGTCCATCAAAATGCCTTTCAAAAAATGACTACCAATACTCTATACAGACCTCCTAAGAACTTACACTTCCTTAAGCAATATTGTGGAAAAGAAAGAATGGAAAATATGTCTGCAGACAAACTGACAGCTTCATGTACATGTGGGGTTTCTTATAATGCTGAACTGGGTAGTGTTGCATGTCCTCCAGCACTTCCCATGGGCCATAACTACTTGAAGAAGTTAATAAGAATGTATATTCTAGCAAGAGAATTGGCACATGGATGTATCAAACAAGTTACAATGCCTTTTCTGACAGTTGCCTCAGCTGTGAGGAAAGCAAAACATTATTATTGATGAGAGCAGGGGCTTAGTATAGCAATTTTTCTGGAAAAAATATACCAAACCATATCAGTTCCAGGGACTGTTCCATCCTGCCTATCAAGGCATTTGTGATAAGGCTAAGTCCACTGCAAGCTTTTATTTACAGAGCAATGCTGCATTAGTTTCAATTTGTTTTCCACTTTGTACATATTCCACTTTGTAGAAATAGTTCTTCAGTGGAGCAAATAAGTTAACCAGAGCAACTAGGAGACAGGTCTGAAGCATCTTGAATCACTGGGATACAGTCAGTCACTTCCTCTGACAAAATCTACCTAAGCCTAGATTCAATAAATAAATGATGCAGATCCAAATTATGCAGGGTAGCAGTCTTAACCTGAGCCTGCTAACCTTGCAGGGAAATGCCCTGTCACTCAATTACTAGCAAGGGAATTTCCTTTAGCCAACAAAAAATATTGATCTTTTCAAAACTAGCATGTGAATTTCTGTTCAGCTTCCACAGGTTTAACTTAAACAATCTGTTTTTCAGAAATATTTGTGAATGCTCAAGCCAGTGATTGCAATGGAGTACTGTCTAAGATATATTTATGGATGACTGTAGATATTAGGCCTGATTTAGGCACCAGAGAAACTTTTCCTTTTTTCTTTTATTTTTTACAATGTGGTTATGAGTCCAGCCTAAAAACATCCAGAATTCAGGGTTCTTCTTGGGTAGTTAGTGCTGCCTGAGGAAAACATTTTGCTAAATATGTGGGTGAAATATAGTTTCAGAAACATTTTATAGTAACACTGTTACTGGAGTCATGTTGGTCTTTTTTTTCAGAAGTACCAGGCACTCACTGCTTCCCATGCTTTAACATTTGTTCACAATTAAAAGCCTGAGTTGTCAAATTGTAAGTATATATATTGTTCATATCAATTTAGTTAAAAAATGTTAGTAAGAAGACAGCACATATATGAAAGACTGTAATCTGCCTGGGTTGGTTTTTTTTGTTTTTTTTCCTCAGTAGCTTGCCATAACTGTGGAATGTATCCAAATAGCATTTAATTGGGAGAAATCTTACAACTGCAGGATGACTTTTATGGGGCAGTTAATCAAAGTATCTTTGTTTCTTTCAAAGTGTTTGTTAATGTATATTTTAATAGAGTATTAATCTTTCCCACAGAATACTACACACACACAAAAAAAGCTCTTGTTTTGCTTGATGTACTGTGCACAGATTAACATACTTCATTTTGACATAGAGTTATAGATATACAGGAAAACAGAATAATGAAATTGGTACCATTATTTTCCAAGTATCTGTAGCTCTAAAATTTAATTACACGAGAAGAGAGTCTATTCTCTCCATCCACCACGCTGTTTACAATGGAGATAAAAGACTGATGTGGCTTAAATCAGGAGACACCTGTTCAGGAGTTACTTGTCTATTACCGAATGCTGATTCCCATTCCCAGGCTACAGTCTGTTTGCTCAAAACAACCTGAGCTTTCCAATGGGGTTTACTTGAAATAAAAACTGGCTTGTGCAGTGGTGGTTTTGAAGGAACCCTTAATCTTGAACCTTTGATTTCAAGGGGAGTCTTAACGAAGTTACTCGAGGCACCGTAAGGCCTATGGATAGCAAAAACAGGCCGGGGCTAATGAACGTAAAGCAGGTGATACCGGCTTGGCTTTGTTTGTGGTTGTTATGGTTCGAACTACGTCAGGAGTTATGCCATGACCGTGTAAATACTCGGCCACCTGCCTTAATTCTAACCACTGGTTTACGCAGCGGTTTGGGGAGCCGGCGGCGGTAACGCGAGCCCGAGGGCTCGGGCAGGCAGGGCGGGGATCGCCGGCCGGCGGCAGCAGCGCCCCGGCACAGCGCCGGTCCCACCTCGGGCACCGGGCACCG
>VZRZ01001071.1:568251-590901 GCA_013398175.1 Climacteris rufus
GGGGGGGATGGAGACTCTCCACGCTGCAGAGGACGTGTTTTATGAGGAGGAGGAGGAGGAAGAGGAGGTGAACTGCTACGACTTCGAGCCTCTGCCGACGCTGCTGGAGGATGAGGTGAGTGAGGCAGGTGCGGGGACGCAGCCGCCGCCCTTGCGCTCACCTGTGGTTTCGCGGCCTCAGCGTCCGCCCGCGGGAGGCGGCGGGGCCGGGGGCGCACCCGCCCCCCCGGGAGCGGCCAGGCCGCGGCCGCAGAACCGCGTTCGCTTTCCGTGTGTGCTCCGCCGGCTCCTCGCTGCCTCCTGCCCCGTGATCCCAGCGACCAAGTTGGTCTTAACCTATCCCCGTGCTCCTTCTCCACACAACAGCAAAGTCATGGTCCTCGAGTGCGGGGTGTCTCGTCACTGCTGTCGTAGCCGTGGGTTAATGCTGCAGTCGGCAAGTGCGTGTCCTTGTCGCACCCGATCAAGGGAAATTTACATGGGCAGAAACGAAGCTGCCAACCAGTGTTTTGTACAGCCGTATATTGCTGTCCTGTGCTACAAGGCCTTTGACACTGGGAAAAAAACAAAAAAACAAAAAAACAAACCTGTTAAATATATTTGTTCAGTTGTTATGCCAAATAACCTGTAGCTAAACCCAGTTCTTGACATCTTGTTTGTCTGGATTTATTATTGGTTTCTCACTTGCTTTTTATTACTCTTGCTCATCTTTATATCTTTCCATGTGAATTGTCTTTCTTACCCCATGGTGTATGTTTGGGCAAAATGTTTGGAGTTTTCTTCTTTTTTTAAGTTGGTGAACCATATGTGAGCTGCTCGTTCCCTGAACCAGATCTTACCAACTTTCTTATTTGCTACATCAAGAATCTGAGCTGAATCGGGATTTAAAAGTGAGTTTGAAAATGCAAAGCCTATTTTGGCTTTCCTAAGTCCCCCAGTGGCTCAGCAGTTGGGCTCTTCCACCATCTGTAGTGTTCAGTGCAGTAGGCCCTCTCAGACTGGCCCATGCTAAATCTAGGAGGAAGGTGGTAGTGGCCTCATATTTACACGTTGGCTTAGATATTTAGAGCATTTTCGCAGAATGGAGAAGGCTGAGGGTCAACTCTACTGTACAAGAAAGACCTGGGCCCATTTTTCGTACCTGCTCAATACATACTTTGCTTGTGGATTCCCACCAGTCCCATCTATTTAGTTATTACAGAAACATAAATGGTTTCAATATTTTTGTTGGGAGAATGAGCATGACCTATCACCAGGTGATTAGATAAGTTAATAAAAAAGGGCTGCTTTGAAGAGTACTCGGAGAGCTTCCTCAGGCAACTCAGTGTTTTTCTTCAGATGTGATGAATGTAATGAATGGTATTTGCCACATTTTCTGTGATTCTGGAATAGATTGTTTTGAAGATTGTGTGAATTATCATGGCAAAAAGACTTAGGTGTCAGAAAGCTGTGAAAGCTGTTGTACTGAACTCTCAGCTGCTTAGTCATTTAGTGGAGTCTGCACTTCTCATCCTTGTACCTTGTATAAGGAATGATTTTGGTGTCTGATGCTTGTGTTTTTCTGCCAGTATGTGAAGCAGGAGTCTGCCAGAGCTGAAGAGTAGAAAATGCTGAGCATGAGGTTGTGTTTCAAATTCCTTTCTTTACTAGAACTTTCTTAGTTTCATACTCCTTAATATTCAATTTTAGTTTTTAAAAGAAATTGTCTGCGGTCAATTAATTTATTTTCTATTTTTACTATCTCTTAATTATATGCTACTGAACTGTTTTGTACTTGCCGAGGAAAATATAAGGGAAAGCTGAGAACTGAAGTAAATGGTTAAGCATGGTTGTCTGAGCAGTTTACTCTTTGTAGTTATTAGTATTAAACCCAGATACTTTCATATTAAAACCAGAAACTTTTATACAAGTGTCTTGTGCTGAATGAGACAAAAAAGAGGCATCAGCATCTCTGATATGAACCACATTTGAGTGAAGCAACTTCCAGTGGTCCGAAGTACTGAAGTAGCTGCTCACCAGAACCTTCTGGAGCTTGCCAGAACCTCCTGTGTTACAATGTTAAAAGGATGTTTTTTGCCACAGTGAAAACTTTGGGTTTGTGTTGCTTTGGGGGTACAAGCCAGTCAAATGCAAGTCTGAGTGTTTGCACTGCTTCATTCTCTCCAAAGGCCTTGCTTAGCTGTGATAGCAGCTTTAATAGCTAAGGTCAAGAAAATGTGATTGTTTGGGAAATATGTGGTTTCTGTGAAGTAAGTAACTTATTGCCCTGGAGAACTGGAAATAGGAAGGCTTGCTATGTGGTGGTGCTTTATTTTACCTTTTTTTACATTGGTTTTATCTTCACCTAGATATCCGCTGCTGATGGAAGCCACTGAACATTCATAGGCCTTGTATTCTTTTTTCCTTTTTCCTTTTTTTTTTTTTTTTTATTTTTCTGTATTACATAACTTTTTCATCCCCTGGAAGGAAGATAAGCTTACCTGACATGAGATCATCACCTTTCATTTACTTTCTAAATAATCACAAGACAAAGATGTTTTTGTAGGTTTATCCTGTAGATACCATTGCTGATATTTATTATCTGCAGTAGAGTTCAGCCTCAAAGCTTAACTCAAAAGAAGTTCTCTCAAGTCCTTAATGTGACTGGAATTTGATATTGAGCTATCTTAAAGGTTGCCGGGTTTTGGTTTTTTTTTCAGATAGCTCTACATTGAGCCCCTTTTATCCGTATGCACAGATTAAGCTCTCATAGTTTTGCATCTTGATTAGTGAAACATTCTTTTGTTTTTCTGTTGTGGCATATGCCATCCTGTCACCTAGCTGGAGGATTCTAGGAGAGTTAAAAATTATTACTGGTTCATTGCTTTGATCGTATAACTTTTTTCTTTTTTTTTTTAACTCTTTTTGTTGATCATAGAATAAGCAGTGTGTCTCTTCTTTCCAAACCTGTCCTCATCCCACTGCTCAGTTTGGTCACTTTGAAAGCCTGATGTTTTCAGTACAGCTCCTTGTCAGGTGTTGATGTTTGCACATAGAGGAACGTCTGTGCTGCTCTTCATGCTTGGAACAGGTTCCCCATGGAGATGTGCAAAACCTCCTTATCCCCCATCGAACTCTGATGGCAGCATTGCACAGTTGTGCTGAGCATAGCACAGAAAAAATACGATTTTGTGCTGAGATCTTTTGCTGTTCATTATTATGTAGGACGGAATTTAATGAGACCAGGATCCATGATTAGTGCTATAAGGCACTGTAGTAATGCTGCCATTAGTAAAACAATCCATCTCTAGGCTGATGAAAAATAAGAACACGGAAAAGAGAAGTTTTCCAAATAACAGTGAGTGTGCTTTATTTTCTACCTCATATTTATTTATTAAGCATTATACTTTAGTCTAAAAGTGCAATACACTTTTGGACTGAGGTTTGGTTCTTATTTGAAGGATGTTATGAAAGCAATGCTTAATTCTCTGAAAGATATGTTCATAAACTGTTAACCCCTTCTGTATATGGTAATCCACATATCATTGATGCTCTCCAGTGCTGAAGGACATAAAGAAAGTTATAACTGTTTTCCAAGGCATTAAAAGTTTAAACCACAACAGTTGTCTGAGCTATAAGATACTTGGCATTCTCTTTTGCTGATGATGACATACTTTCTTTTTTCTATACACTAAGTAATGTGCATCTACATCTTCCATTCAGAGTATATTTAATATAATTGAGAAGCATAGTCTTTAGTCTTAATTACTTACATATAAATGATAAAATAATATGTAACTAATAATAATTATAGCTCTGATACAAACTAACTTCTGTAGATTACCTTCCATTTTTGTTACCTTATTTTTCCTTATAGATCTAATTGATGTTTTGTTTGTTTGGGTTTTTTTCCCCTCATTCTTCTAAGTTCATGAAAACTTTACTTCTGTAGCAATGGGTAATGTATTGGGTTTGTATTCCAACAACATCCCTAGAGAGCCTAGCTGCTTTGAGCCAAGCATTCTTTCTGAACATTTTGACCAGGAAAGCCACATTAGAAACACATTTTTTTGGGACTGGACTCATAGCCTTACTGTGGTAATGTGGTCAATGCACGTTGACTTACAGTTTAGGACAGTAACTTAGAAACTTAAGTCCACAAGCTGTTTTGGCCACTAAGAGCTGTGGATGTAATGGGGAGGCCTAGGACAACCAAAGTGTTTGGTTTTAAGTCCAAGTATAAGAATGCTTTTCCTATGGCATGTTTTGCTTTTCAATGTTTATTAAATAGTCTACACCACTAAACTTCACAATAGAGGGCACTTTTTCCCAGATCACAAATGGTAGGGAGAAGTGCTGTGAACAGAATTTTTAAGTAGTTTATATAAAGGCACCCGGGAGAGCTTGAAAGGCACAGGTGAAACAAAATGTTTTAATTGAGTCTCTCTGCTTTTACCTCCAAATGGTCTGTTTCCCTAACTTTGATGCAGTGTTTATGTAACTTGCATAACTCCCATAGTTGGTTGGGTTCTTTTTTTTTATGTTAGCCTACTGTATATCTTAGTTCAGGTTAACTGTGCTTCTTAAAACATTCTCTGTGTTAAGAGCAAAGTCATGCACTTGGTGTTTCTTGGGGTGTTAATCAGTGTCCTAGAAAGTCTGAGAACTTGCTGGAAACATTACTCGTAGCCAGTTGTGTCGAATGTAATCTATGATACACAAAGTAGTGTCATGAAATGCAGGGTAATTTATTAATTCGTATCTTGGCAGGAGAATGTGTCCCTTGCTGATATTTTGTCACTGCGGGATAGCTGTCTTACTGAGCAAGATATTTGGGCAATTTGCCTGGAGTGTTGCCATTCTCTGAAGAGCATTGCCCATTCTGCAATCTTCCAGACACTCTGCATCACTCCTGACACTTTGGCTTTTAACACCAATGGCAATGTATGCTTCATGGAACAGCTCAGTGGTAAGTATTTGTGTTTCCAGGCCATTTGTTTTGGAACCGTAGAAACTCATAGTGAGAAACTGCAGTAAAACATTACATTCTATTTTTAAGACAATTAAAATAAATAAAACTTATTTGGGAATGGGTGTGTATATGTACATGTGAAACTGCATGTTCAGTTTTGTAATTGATGAACAAAGACTGTTCTGAATTTGCTTAGAAAATTCCTCCTAGTTATTTTAAGACTTACCCAGGTGATGTCTGCTCTATGTCCATTTTAAACAGTGTAGATTATGTATTTGTGTATCTGTGTACACAAGTCTTTACCTTTATAAAGCATGTCCTTAGTCTCTTCCAGATCTTCTGATTTCATAGATTTGCTCTGTTTCTAGAGAAGTCTGATATTCAGTGTGTCTTCGTGATTGTGGCCATAAAGAATGGAGCAATTCTAGTGCATATTTGCTGTTAAAAAGGAAAGTTCTCTTGAATAAAGGCCTTTTTTTTCTTTAGGCTCTCTATTGAATAAAGAATTAATATTTTTTTGAGTCGTGATTTTTAGACTTGGCAAGTGTGGGGACTGACTGAGAAATTAAATTTAATATGTTAAAACCCAGTATGGAGTAGCATGTAAGATCTTCAGGTACCCTAGCAGGTGAACAGGGGGGTGCTTAACTTTAAAAAAACTTCATTTCAGCATAGACAAAAAAAAAAGCAAGTTATGGTTGCTGTTCCTTTCTCCTGTGATCCATCTCAAGATGATGGGTCTCGAGCCTCTTAATGATTTTACAGAACAAGAGGAAAAAAAAAACCAAACAGCTCTTATTCTATGGTACTTTTAAAATTATGTCAGCTCATAACTAGGAGAACCATTCTAGTCTATATACACACTATTCAAGTATTTGTTGTGTTTTTATTTCCCTAATTTATTTTTTAATCTATGTCAGCATAAGTGTTTATTCTTTTGGTCAAAACCTAGATCACAGTATTTAGAAAAAAAAGTACTAGAAATAAATGAGGTAAGGTAACATTGCAACAAATGAAGATTTGTTGCCTTCTTTAGCTTTAAAGATGGTATTTTGTATAAATATGGGACATCATAAAATATAATTAATAAAGATGAAAATATATCTTCATAATTGTTGTGATATATGCTTTTTATTAAATTCCTCAAATATAAATGAGTCAACTTTTAGTTCCATATTAATAGGGTAATGTGGAATAAGTTTCCTTTATTTTAAGAAGCTTGTCATACCTTGAAATTAAAGAAAGAAGCTGGCTTTGTATAAGCCAAGGGTATACAAAAGACTTGTTGAAAAGAATAAATCTAGGGGATGAAAAATGCCCCTCAACTAAGATCTTTGCTTGTAGCTGGGAAAAAAAAAATCAATTTCTTAAATGTTTTAAACTAATTGAATAGCTGGCAAACAATTGATCCAGGAATGTTGTATTCAAATGCTTAAAATGTGGAATAACAAATTCCTGTGCAAAGCAAATGTACAAAGATTTAGTTCCCTGAAGTCATGTTAGTCTTTAAGAACTTTTCATTAGTTCTTTTTAAAGAAAGTTATGTTTTCCATAGGAATGCAGAAAGTTATGTGTATATTCTATTTCTCTAATACACACTCCACTGTGTCTGACTCTTTTCTCTTTCCCTCAGATCTTGTTACTATTTGGTTAAAATATAGTTTCTTAGATAGGCACTTGGGGAGCTTGTCCTTTTTGCTTCCCTGTAGTTGTTGCCTATGGATTTATTCTTCCTGAAGAAAAATTATAACCTCTGGATTTGCTTGCCAGCAAGAGAAAATGAACAGCCTGTCACCTCTGCTTTAGCAGCAAGTTCTGCTTCCTGCAGGTTCTGTGGTGCTGAAGTGACAAACATTCAATAGGATGTTCTGCCAAGGGGTCTGATATCATCTTGTCTCTTTGGAGCAAACAAATTTCCATTGTAAACATTATATTAAAAGAATAGAGTAAGCTGTATCAGTGATAAGTTATACACTTGTACAGCCTTTAAAGTGTTCTGTGGAAAGAAAGGGAAAAGGTAGTGGGGAGATGGAAAGGAGCAGTAGTCTGTGGGTGGGGGAGAACAAAACATCTGTCCATTAGTTCTCTTCCCCTTCTGCCTCCTCCTCTCACCCCTACCCCCAAAATCAGGAATAAACGTGGTGGTGGGTAAGGAATGCAAAATTTGTTGCATACAGCTCTTTTTCAGTGGCAAAGTACATTTGGGAATGTCATAGGGAGCTGTAAATCACTTACTGGTGTGTGGATAGTCAGCCATGCCATCTAGCTGCAATGTTTGAATATGTGGAAAAAGGTCCTCTGGCAGTCTCTACCGTAGAACTGAGTTTAGTGTCTTCACAATAAAAGCTTTGCATTTCACTTCTAAAGTACAGGCACAAAAGTTCTATTAAAGCTAAAGTTATGATGATTATGCTCTGCCTCTGAGCATACAGGTTTTTTTGTCCTTGTTGAGAAGGGAAACACACTTTTTCTTTGTAAATCATCTCAATCATCCCTGGCTTCTCAGAAGGATAGTTTAGGTGAGTTGAATATGTATGTAAAGAGTAGGTTTTTTAGTTTTGCTCTGTTTAATTCCTTGATGTTCTTTCCTGGGTTCAAGCGACATAAGTACAGCGTGATATTATACTTGCTTAGATGCAGAAGCAGCATCAGTCTCTCAGGATGTTCTTTCCTTCCTTCTACCTCCTCGCTCAGAACTGGCTGCTGCAGTAGCTCAGTTCTCTGCTGAGCAGCACATGTGTGGGGAATTTACTTCCTCTACTCTTTTATCATAAGTAAAACAAACTAAGCAGGAAGGTCAGAGTTCTAAGCTGGCCTGTAGATGAAGAAGCAATTAGCTGTTCAGATTGGCTTTGCTGCTTGAACCCTTATCACCCAGGTCTGCAGTGGAAAGGAGTGAATGGAAGTGTCCAATTAATCAAATCAAACCTCTAAGCCACAGCTGAGCCACACCATCTTAAGTGATAACTTGGTCCAAACATAAATGTCTGAAGGCAAGACATGGTTAGACATGTTCAATGTATTTCTTTGTGTGTGTTTAATCTGTTTTGTTTCTTAGTTGGAAAGTTATGATATCTTCTTGCAGAAAGTTTGAAAACAGCACTTTATTTTACTTCCAATACTAGAAACATGGATAACAAGTTCTTTGTGCATCAGATTGGAGTGGACCAAAATATTGCTATACAAAGTTTCTTTTGTAGCACATAGAAGCATATCATTAAATTTGTATCACCAAATTAGTTTTTTGTTTTTTTTAAACAAGACTACTAATTTCTAATCTGGCATGTTTTCTTTTGTTTTCAAAGATGATCCAGAGGGTGCCTTTGTTCCACCAGAATTTGATATCACCGGTAACACTTTTGAGGCAAGTTCATAAATTTGTCTGTAAAATAGAGGGGGAGGTTAATAGTTTTAGTACCTCTGGCAATACCAAAAGCTCAGCATTCTCAAGATATAATTTTAGAACTTGTAAAGATTGTGAATAGTAAATGGTGCTGTTCAGATATGTTTTGTGGAAATAAAAAGTAAACTTGAAATGCCATATTAATTTCCTGTGTAAACATTTATTCACTAACTGTTAAAATGTGAGACTACTTTGGCTGAATAATGTGTTGTGCTAAACCACAGCTGGCCTATATTATGTCCACTGGTACCCTTCACTGGTTACATTGGCTTGTTTGGGGGCTAGTCATGAACTTTGACTAAATATAAAATTTGTTTGCTATCCTCTTCAATAAAATAATTCAGGGAAGGGTAATCAGCAATTTTATCTTTGATTTAATGAAGAAACAGATTACTGTCTGTTGCTTTGCAATGCACAAATGCTCTACATTGTTAAATTAAATTAGATTTAAATTGTTTATACTAATTCATTAGCCTCCCAAGTCAACCATCTCATTGCATGCTACAGGAGCACTTGCTTGCTTAATATCCTTTTTGTTAATACACTATTTTTTCTGGCATGTATTCTTAGATAATTCAAATGCTTTAATTAGCAACACATTTAATTCAAGGTATATTAAAAAGTCTGGTCTTTTATAATTCAATGCAATTACCTTTTACTTTTCATAGTTACAACCTTCATAGTCATGTTTATAGTTCTGTGTATTTTCTTGGGGGAGGAGGGGTGGGAAGCAGAAGGGGGAGAAGTGAACCTTGGAAGTGTGTAGTACAGCATGTAAAAGGAGAACGATAAGGCAGGAAGGGTGGTGTAATGGAATATGAAATAGTGCAGTCTTTGAAGGTTAGAGAGGCAATATTTCTCCCTGCTGATATGCTTTATCAATGTATCTACATGGGCCAGCAGGGCTCTAGTGATTTTGTGCTCACTCTCCTCCTCACCCCATGATGGTTTGTGGAAAATGTTTTTTTGTGGACAGGGAGCCAGTGCAGATCAGGGATTGTTAGGTGGTGGCCTGCATTGTATGTAAACTTGGCAACTGCAGAATCCTTTATATTTAGATGAAAACAAGACCAAAAGATGACTGGTTTTTGTTTCTTTCTTTTTGTTGTGCTTCTGAAGCTGGACTTAAGATTTTATATAAATATGTTCTTCATTCCTTAACAAGCTCCCAATACTTGACACAGAAACACGTACAAGATTTGTGGAATTATTTGCTCCTTTGGCAAACTTATTTCCCCCAAACCTTCGTTTTCATCAAGAAGTTGCTGAACTTGTATGCATATAGCAAATAGATACACTGAAAGAGGATCAAAGACAAAGGAGGTGGAACAAGGTGAAATAGGAATTTGGGAATACTAAGTGACCTGAAATTTTAGTTTGATAAACAAGGTCATTGTATCCCCTTTGGATAAAACTCATCTGTGTATACAGTTTTACTGTTTAACTCTTTTCCTTCAGCAACATGTACAAGCCTAGTAAGCCCCAGTGAATCCCAAGACCAAGCACAGCACAAACAATTAAACAGTCAGTGAAAGCTGTTTGGGTCAGGAGGGGCTCTGAACATTGACCCTTTACTCTTTTTGCAAAGGTTGATAAAGATACATGAAGGTACACATTTGTATGGACGGAAGTCAACATGCTCTGCCTTGTCTATTGTGAAGTGGGGTAAGGGCTGGGTACACTGATTTCTGTACATTTCTGCTCTGTCTTTATCTAGCAAGTTGGGAAACCTTGCAAAGCAGGGAGAGCAGTGCTAAGACAGTGTCCTGTTGCCTCAGCTATTTTTCACTGACCATCCTAGAGCAAGGCACAAGACTGAAAAGCAAGGGCTTTCCCCTGCATTGAGGCAGAAATGTATTGTTTTACTCTGGGATTTGTGTGCATGATGTCAGACATCTATGAGATTCAGAGTATTTATGGAATTTTCAAAGCTTTACCTCTTACCATTTGTAGAGTTTGATTTAATTTTTAAGTGCTTTAGTACCAGACCAAATTCTGCCAAAGATTCCATGCTGCTTTGTGCTTGCGTTTACTTTTGCGGTTTCCAAGAACTACCGTGGGTTAATGCTTATGTACTTGCTAGAAGGGTTTTATACTATTGTAATCTGTCCAAGTTGGCTGTTTCCTTCTTGTTGTTAATACTTCGAGTTCTTTTCTTTTCCAAAAGTATTGATACTTTTATCTATCTTCTCACTCCTACTGTAACCTTCTACTATGCAATAGCAGAATAGTACTGCTTTATGCTCATCTCTCTGAGGAAACCCTGGACTCTTGTGCTTTCTCAGCATTATGGGATTCTCTGATTACAGTAAGCTGCCCTTTTTACAGGGATGTCAAGTCTTTTGTGTTACTGCTTGCTCCTTCCTTGGTAATGACCTGACTGGGTTGTTCTTTGTTGGAGTGTTTTTGCAGCTACTTAGTCTGCTTTGTTTAGAACAATGGAAAGTAGTGTTTGTATTGAAACTGTCTGATTTCAATATAAAGACAAAAAATTTGTTTTGGAACTACTAATTATGTTCAGGATGATATTTGATAGCTGCTGCTTCAGTGTCAAAGCTCAGCTGATTTAAAATAGTTATGTCAGACAGAGGCTTTGCTTGGTTTGAGTATGACCTATTTTGTGGCTTCTAAAATGGAAGCACACAATGAGGTTTGTATGGCTACTGGATGACTTCTTCCTCTTTAAACTCCGTTTTAAAAATCCTTCAATTAAAGCTACAGTTATTTCAACAAGAGATGTTTTGTTTCCTGCTTGGTGAATTACTGATCCAGACCTCTAATGGTATTGTGACTCCAGCCTAATTAGTTGCTAAACTTAGCTGGCACTCACAAGCATACAAGGGTAATAGACACAGGAAACAAACTGAAATGCATTTCTGTCCTGGTGTCTGAAGCAACACTATTAAAAATGTCAGTTTCTAGTTGGAATTTCAAATAGCAAGAGGTCTAAAGCTTTGTCAAAATGACAATGAACAAGACTGTAAAGTAATTGATTTCATGTGGTTGGTTTTAGACTTGTGCCTTCTTACCTAACCTGTTCTCCATTTGTAAAGTAGGAATAATATCACCAACTTCAGTTGCTGTTGAGAATTGGAAGGTGAAAAGTAGCACTTCATGGAGCTATCAGCTTCAATGTCAGATGTAAAATAGACTTTTCAGAGAAAAGAACATGGTTAAGAAGGAATTAGCTGTGAAAGGGGCTTGTGGTACTGACAAGTACCACAAGTGAAGCGCAGCTGAACTTTCCATGATGACTTTAGTGCTGCCACAGTTCCAGCCTGTGGGTTCGGAGGAAGGATTGTGGTGTCTGAGTGTCTTAGGAGACCTTGAAATCACTGTCTTGCAGTAGGAGTGGCATTGAACAGGGCAGTTCTGGTATGTCCTCCTCTTCCAGGCGTTTGCATTGTTGCAGTACAAGGGCGGAAAGGCAGCCAAATAGGTACTGCTGGGCTTTCAGACAGCACTGAACTAAAACAGAGAATCTCCTGGCTATCTGTTCATGTTAATTTTTTTCTTCTAAATTTGCTATCTTACTTACAGCCTGCTATTACCATTGTGCTCTAGTAAAGTACTGTTAAAAATCAGTGCTGAAAAGAGAGGGAATACAAGATAAACTTTAGTTATGATTCATACTGTAACTCCAAAGAAAAGGTGAATTTCTATACAGTACACTTATTATCATTTGCACTTCTCTTAATGCAGATGCAGGCATGTGATGTGACTGTGCTTAGCAAAAGTTCTCATATGACTGAAGTTGTCACTTGCCTGCATTGATGGAAAGATCTCACTTTCTGCTTTTCCTCTAAGCTGGAAGTTGTGCCTGAATTTGCTGTCGCAAGTATTCACCATGTTTTTGTTCTCACTGAATCTTGGGCTAGAAGTCAGTTAGAAACATCTGGAGTATAAAGACTAGCATCTAATTTTATATTGTTCTATTCACCATACTGTAGAGAGCAGCAAAGAATGAATTTTTCTGTTCTAGAATATCATGGAGACTGAGGTGCAAAAATACATATTTGAGGGTTCTTATAAAATTTGCCCTGATTCTGCCTTCTAAATAGGAAGAACTTTCACCCTTTTCCTAATGAAAATGGTTCCTATTTCATTTTTCTGCCCTGAACAATACAGTGTTAGACTTGCGAAATTTGACCAGTGGGAGGCTCAACACGAATAATTAAATATTGGTGAGCTCATTAATAGCCTTACTTCTATCATTACATTACAAGATTGCCTCAGGTTAAAAACATTGGCTGTCTCAAAACAGTTTCAAATAGCTATTTGTCTGCATCACAAAACTGCCATTGAGTCTCACACAGAGGTTCATTGATGTGGAACGCCACATTTCTAAGATATGAGCTTAGAGAGAGATGAAGGACCGATGTCCGCCATGTGTGCGCTTTTATAATCTTTTAATAATGTGGCTATTCAGTTTTGCTTGTTCTAGTGAACCTCTGTAATAGAAATCAGTGAATTTTCACTCTTGTCTATTTCTTTTTTTTATCTAAAGGAGAGTGGATAATATTTCTGTTAATTACTTCTTTCATTGTTAGAGGTGATAAAACATGGTAGTTGGAAGCCTCAGTGTGCAGCAGGATTAAAACCTTTCAGAAATTAAAGACCTGAAAAAGTTCTAGAGAGTCAAATACTAATTTGAAGAAAAGGAGGAAATATGGGACAGAGAAGGGGATGAAATTGTAGTTCATACTCCCTCTGTTTTCTCATCTAGAACTTGTTCTTGCTTTTATCTATCAGGGCAGGAGTGGAGTATGCTGATCTCTCACCTAGGAGAGAATCAGAACTGGAAAAGGCTGAATGCTGCCCGTCTCTTTGTTAGAATGTCATGGCTATCAACTTGCAGTTCTCAGTGGGTTGTAGTTGGTTTATATTAAATAAAAAAAAGTCCAAGTGTTTCAACAACCTTAAACAAATGTACACGAAGTGGTATAACTACTGCAAATAGAAAAGATACAAGATAAAATGTATTACGTTGTTTTTGAAAACTAAATTATTAAAATTCATATAACTTATTCTTATGAAATGTGACAAGGCAGTAGGAGTGATAATTACCATATACATACAAATATTTTATGTACATGTAAATGCATGGGTTGAAGTGCCAAATGGAACATACTGTTCTACAGAGTAGATAAAGAAAGAAAGGGTTGCAAAGGGGGAGTGTAGAGAGAGAGATATATATATGTGTGTGTGTGTCAGGCCTACTGAAGAAAACTGAGCTGACAGTTTGATGCTGCAATATTTCTCAATAGCTGATCATTACTAACCTAGTGCTCATGTCTCAGCTGTTGGTCCTTCTCTAAATGTGAAAGCCTTCATCTTTCTCCCAAATCCAAACCGCAGACGGTACAAAGAAAGTCTTGTCTTTGTAACTCTCCTAGCCTTTTAAAGCAGTAGCTTTGAATATTATGAGATTATCTCTATTGTTCTGTTCTTTCTTTAGCTCTCAGTGCAGGACAAAAAAAAGAAAACTTTTATATGTTCTCCTAGAGGGGTTTTTGGGTTTGTGTTTATCCGATGGGGAAGCAAGTCTTTTGAAACACCTAGTGCCTTTTTTCTTCGGTTCTGTTTCCCTTAGTTTCATGTAGCCTCCCCTTGAGACTAATTCTATCTAACAGCAGCAAGGCTTGTCATCAGCAAATGGTAACTTATCTCCTCCTGTAGTCTAAACCATTCTATCCTCTGAGTGTTATTTAAAGCTGTCTTTTCCTTCAGTGACAAAAATAAATTACTTTCATTTGGTTACCTCTGCCTCTACTGTGCTATAGAAAGAAAGTAAGAGAAAATGGAATCCTCCTGTTCTTGCTTTTACATCACCGTCCCGATTCAGGTTCCTTTCAGGAACTTAGGACTGAGCAAACACCCTTTAGTTGCTTTACACAAAGCTAACAAAAGGAAAAATGGGGCCGATGGGATTTTTTTTTTTACAGCAGTCTATCTTTTGGTGGGTTTTTTTTTTCGTTTTAATGCCTAGACTATCTTAAAGCTTATAATTTGGTTACCTCAAAAACCTACAGCATGTTGCTTAGTTCTGAAGTTGGGGTTGCAAAATTGTCATATTGTTTTTTTCTACCAAACTTTTTGAGCATATCGACAGTATTTTTATTGTTTTGCCTCTAAATCTGAACCAGCTTTTCAGACTGACATATTTTTAGTGGAAATAGTCTGTCTCCTAGGCAGAAAAAGGTCTTGAGAAATGACTGTACAGGTAACCTGGTCAATGAGAATATATAGAATTTTAGGTTTCTTCCTTACTCAGCTACAAGATGCCTATAAGAAAGCATTATTAAAGCTAAGATACGTATTTTTTCCCTAAGGTTGGTGAACATTATCCCCTAATGCACAAAAGCATTTTTTAATTCTCTTATTTGAGAATTTTGGTTTTGTGAGGGAAAGATTGGGGATGAACAGAGGACTTTGTGTTCTGTCTTAAAACAGGTGGTTCTTATAGCTGAAGTCTACTCTGTTAGAAGCCTGAGGGTCTGTGTTGCATAAATTTGCAGTCTCCATCATAGGCAAAAAACTATGGAAAAGAGAACAGAGTATTTTCTCCTGTTACATTTGTGTAATGTCATAAAACTCCAGGCTTCTTAATGCTAAAGATGCACAAGTGTTTTGGATCAGCTGTGTGTCTCCAGCCTCTTCCACATAAACTCTTCTCATTAATGCTGATACTTTCTCAGCTATGGATGAAGTTGTCATCTTTAGTTCTGGTATCATCAGTTTCTGGTGCTGCCCATTCAAACCTATTTCTTTGGTGGACACATCATACTGGTCTTACTGGCAGAACTTAATTTTCTTTGGCCTTCTCCACTTGTTTCCATAATTTCCTCCTTAAAATGGTTTACAGTGCTGTTGAAATGTAAGCCTGAACTCTTAAAGGCAATGCGGAGACTTTCATCAGAATTATTCCTTATCACTACTTGTTATCAAAATATTTCTTTCATTAATTTTATGTCTGTTTTACATGGATATTCAGGTCATTGAAAGATCCATGTTCATTGCTACACTGGATCTAAATAATTTACACTCCCTGGTACAATGAAAATTAATTTTTACCATTTTCATGAACTGCAAATAGAGCCGTTTCACCAGTGTATGAGAACACTTATAAATACATATTTTTTTTGAAAGGTTCAGGAAACAATTGACTTAGAAGTAGATGGCAGAATGGATGACTTCCTAACCTCCAGATAAACTTTCAAGACTAGTTCAGTTTCCATGGTGAATTAGATGTTTATATAGTATTAGGTTGTTGAGATTTAGTCAACAGAGCCTTCAGGATTGTGACAATCATTATCACTCACACATCAGTCTCTGTAGTTACAGCATTTCAAAAAACCTTGGAATACTAATTGAGAACATTGAAGCTGAGGATAGTGTCTCCTGGGAAATGTACTGAGTGTGACTTATGTTTTCTTAGATAACCTTGTAACACATTTTGAATTAATCTGTTTGTGTATACATGTTCCAGGATTCTTGAACTTTTGAGACCTTTCACCAAATTTTAAATAAATAAATAAATAAAACCCCCACAAACACAAAATAATGAAAAACCCCAACCAAACTCTCCTTTCTCTCAACTGTAATACAACTTCTATGCTCAAGTAGAGAAGGAGGAGCAAGATTTACTTCTGCAGAAAACATTCCCCTCTAAAGCAATCAATCTAAAAAAACAGAACCAAACTGAAATCAGCCCCCAACTCTCCCCCCCAAATGTTTACATTCTTGATATATATGAGAGCTACCTATTCATTGTCTGTTTCTGTCACTTACAGCTGTTCTGTGAAAATTGGTGTTTTGAATGTTGTCTTAACAAGATGTTATGCAGAGAGGTAAATACAGAAGTTTCTGGCCAGCCTTTTACAGTTGCAGTTCATCTTATATATGATGCTTATAGAAAAAAAATAGGAAAACATCTGCATAGATTATTGCATCAAAGGAGACTTAACTGGTTACTGTACAGCAATAACCACTTTATGTATCAGAGTCTGGATGTCATTGATGCATATCATGGTAAAAGAACTGGGATGCTATTCTATGGGTTTTGGCCCATAGTGTTCTTATCTGGAAGTGCTGCAATTCATGTTTTTACCTTCAAAATGTGCAATAAGTATCCCTTGAGAATGGTGTGAATACATTACTCAGGGTGAGAGACTTTACCAGTAGGCACTGTCTCTGAGGTTTAAGATAAAAAGAATGTAGTTTTTTTTTTAAATAAAGAACTTTAGTAACTATGAATAACATCATATTTGCCATAAATTGAAAAAAAACCATCATAGACAGTTGAGAGAAGAGTGAGCCAGTCTGCTCAGCATGCGTATAACTGTTTCTCAGGCTTCCTTGTTTCTATGCCTACAGGGATTAAGTCGTGTTACCTTAATTAAGTGATAAATGAATTACCTATGACAAGTAACTTAAAGAAAAGGAGGTTAATGGCTGATAAATGATAAGGAGAGCTGAGGCACATGAAACTCGGTTTCAAAGGGAGTTTTTAAAAAATACCATTGTTCAAGAAGCTTTAAAGAGAAATGTGAGTAACTTTTGCTATCTAAACCTCTGAGGTCTTCAGCAGTTTTATTGCAGTGTTCTTCCTTACCTGTCGTAGTTATACATATGCAGTCATGCAGGATGGGAGTAATTGGTGTGCTACTCATCTGTGTTGGGGTTCTGATCTTTGTGATTAAGGGAGCCTAAAAGTAGGATGGAAGTGTAAGAAACCTATTTTTGTGTCCTCACCCTGCAAATACATGAGTAATTTCATGCAAATAGCATGGTTTAAATTTGCTCAAGCTTCTGTGTATGTTCATCTTCATGTGACTTCTGAAAGTGAAATGAATCTTTACCAAGGTGACTGTCAGTGGCTTAAGATACATCTCAGTCTTTACTACAGTAGTTAAAGTAACAACAGCTTGTTGAAACTATATTGAGGTCCAGTTAAAAAAATTTGTGGGTTTTTTTACCCCTCCTTTCTGGGTGTACCTCTGAATTGATGATATTGCTTTTCAAATTGATTACTGCTATAGATGCTGGCAAATTATTCTATGGACAACAGTCAGTAGAGTCATATGGAAAGCTAAAACCTATCACTGTTAAAATAGCGTTTGCAGGCAGCACAGAGCCTGTTGTAAATGTATTGTAATCATATTTTTTTAAAGCAATATGTGTCTCCTATCAAAGAAGACCTTAAAAAAGAAATGTGAGCTTAGTCAAAAAGCATGCAAAAAAAGCTTACATAAGACTGAAAAACCGATTTTTTTCAAATCTATCAAAACACAGAAATGCTACCCCAAGTCTGCAATGTTTGTAAATGAATAAGATACAAAAGAAAGCCATCCTTTTTCATAAGATACAAAAGATCATAAAGATACAAAAGAAAGCCATCTTTTTCAAAGAAAGCCATAGCCAAAAAGCTGTTTAATTTTTTTGAACGTATTTTAATCTTGTAGGACCTTTGGTAGGTTCTTCCAATGCAACTCTTCCTTATGGGGAATTATCAAAAATTTGGCTGAAATAAGGGTGTCAGAATAGACTAGTGAATAACCTGACAATTAGCAGTAAAATAAATTTCCAGAACCAGATGGTGAAACAGCACTCATAAAAGATGCAATTACTTCAAGTAATACTCTTTAGCCTGGAAGAGAATGCTCTGAGGGAGAAGCTTTGCCAGAAATCTGTGAGGTGGCAGCAGCCATGAAGTGAGTATTTGTCCGCTTTCAGAAATGAAGCAGTAGAAGGCAACAATAAGATGTACATGGATGGACTCACATGAAATACTACTTTTTAATGCAGTAAGATGAGGAAATTCTTGCTGCAAAACACAGATGCGAAAAGGTTGTGTGGGGTAAAGCTTAGGCAAATTCAAGGAAATCAAACAGTTGGCATGAACTGTTACAGGCAAGAAGCCCACAACTATAAAGCCGAGATTAGTTTGATCTACTGGGTACTGTTGCTCAGTTCAAACTGGATTGATATAGAAGCCAAGAAGCCATAACATGGTAAAATCTAGGGACTAGGCAACACAAAACCTTGCTTGTGTTTTGTGATACAAACTGATGACCTGATGTTTGCCTAACAACATCATAAAACTTGAAAGCTTTCACTTACTTGTTGGGTTAATTAAAAGACAATTGGAGAGTTGAAATACCTGCAAACTTTGGCCATGAGAAAATTTGACCTGTAACTGCATTTTGGTCCCCATTGTTTTTAGAAGTCTTTTGGGGAAGAAGTTTTTTCAAAGTCAACTGTAATTAGAGGACACAAATTGCACACACAGCTTTGATAGAAAATTTTCTTCCCACATTTGCTACTAATTCAAGTTAGACCGTCTGTTTTGTGAATAGTCCACAGTGATTGAGCACTTCCAGCACATTCTGCAGACTAATTATCTATGCATCCAGAGTGCCAAATGAACATAAAGCTAATATTTAATACAGCACCTTCCAGTACAGTTATGCAGAAAGGCATTTAGTCCCTTTGTAATGAAGAAAAGTATTAAAAATAATAGGCCTATTTCCCTTTCATTTTCTCGCTGAGGAATATTGCTGTCTGACTTTCTTTTGCATAAAACTAGTGCATTTTAGAGTGACTACATAGAAAAATGACATAGGTAAATATTAAATGTTGTCTCCCAGTAGTAATTTTCTCAAGCATTACCCTGAATTTCTTTATAAAACTTTGAGGTTTATAATCACACTGAAGCTTTCATTTATAGAACCCTTAAATGCTTTGAATTGTGAAAGGGTGGAAATGTCTATATCTGTGCAATCTCAGTAAAAAAAAAGAGAAAAATCTGCAAAGTAAAATAAGGGTCAGATATGAATGTCAAAACCAAGAATTGTCTTACACAATTTCTGTAACTTGTCATTTAGTCAGAAATATTTTACAGGAAGCGTTAGTTGTATTATGGTCTGTCTTTTTCACTTCTTCAGAAGATCTACAATGTTGAACTCAGTGAAATCTCAATACAAAATATAAATGGTCATTATTCGTAATTGCTACATGCTTGTGCAGTCACTATTCAAAAGCTCTTTTGTCAACTTTTTTCTGCAGTGTTTGTCTGCAAGTATGAGTTCCTAGAGGAGTTTAGTTCCTTAGCCCTGTAAAGCAGTAATACAACAATGCTTCTGTCATGCTCTCTGTAGACTTGGAGCTGGTGCTTCCTCTCCCAATCTTTTGATTTGTAGATTTTAAAACTAGAGCAGACCATTACTGTTCTCTGATTTCACTTCATATAGTGTTAAGTGGTTGTAATAATGGCATTCAGCAAGGCAAGTAACTTCTGGTTAGAACTTGCAGAAGCCTTTTGAAATGTATTTCAATCGTAATATAAAATTATAACAAGATGGCAGAAGCTTTCCTCTCCCTTGGTAAGTGCTTCCAGTACTTAGTCTCATCATTTTAAAAAAATGTAGTATCTTTACCATTTGAATTACATTTTTTTTTTACCTTTGTGTCTTGGAAACCACTCTAGTATTAAAAGTTGTTTAGATTTGAAGCTATTTGTATGCTTATGACCTTCAAATTTTTCTCTGAAATACATGAGTTCCCTTGTTTCAGCATGTTGCTGAAAGACTTTTATTACCTCAAATCATACTTCTTACTCTATTCAAGTGTCTTTTTTTTGTGTTACCATTGTGATTCTTAAAGGGCACATTATTTCCATGATGGCCTTCCCAGTAATGCATACAGTAATCATTTACCTATAATTCTTGTTATGTTTGCTGACTTTGGGCGAAGAGTATATGTGGTCTCTAGGACTGAATGTGGAGAGCTGGTCTCCTAATGTGAGCTCCTTCCCTTCCTCCCATCCTTTTTGAAGCTGACACTATGGTGCAGTCCTGCTGGCATGGTCTATGTATTTTTATAATAAGTGACATTTAGTCTTTAACTCAAAAATCTCCTTAGGATTTATGAAGAGATTAGTTTGGGTTTGCTTGTTTTTTCTTGTGGACCTTTGTGGAAATCCATGCTGTTTATGAGCAATTAATATTGCTATCCTGTAATGCAGAATGCTTTTAATTCAAAAATCTATTCTCCTTATCTAGATTTAAAACAGGTGGGCGTGGAGGTGGGGAGTGGTATTGAGGGGTTGTTCTGTTGGGTTTTTGGTTTTGTTTTGTTTGTTGGTTTGGTTTGGTTTTGTGTCTTGGTGGTGGTGGTTTTGTTTGATTGGGGTTTTTTCAGAAATTAAGGAAAAAATGTTTCTTAATTATTTAATAAAATTCATAACTGCCTCCATAGAGCAGACTGAATAATCTTTAGCTTGCTTGTGAGATTGTTTTCATTGAGAGCGGTCACTTCTAGTGAGCATTAGGTATTTCACACTTAAGAATTTGCTTTATTTATTGCATATACTCATCTTGCTCTCGTTTCCCAGAAAGTGAAATTCTCTTCCTCAGCCCAACCTCGTGGTTGAGTAGAAGTATTTTGATGCATTAACTTGGAGAATACCCCACCTAGTGGATGATCACAAACTCATTTTCTCATTGCTCCACTCCTGACAGAGTTAAGGTTACGTTGGATTACCTTACCTAATAACCATATTTACTGCTAGCTTGGGAAATTGATTAAATAGCTGGATTTTCTTTCCCCTCTTTATTGTGGTGGTGACAGTGGTAGTGTTTGGGGAGCTGGCAGAAGGGAAAGGTAAAAAGAGGATTTGCATTAAAGAAAATTTCAAGTTCAAAAAGATGTCAAAGTTACCAATACTTTAAGGTAGAAATTAGTAAGAGTTACAACATTAGTTACATTTACTATAGAAATTAGTGCTTAAAAGGGCCATCTTCAAAACTAGCTTTCCTGCATGTCAGGGGGAAGGAAGAGAACAGAACAACTTTCTGTGTGTGGGGAAAAACCAGATACTTATTCAACATGAGACTGGCCTTTCTCTTGTACAAAAAAAAGATGTATGAATTTCATTACAACAGGACAGGAAAATGGAGTTGAAGGCTGTCTGCTTGCATCTCAGACACTTGTGCTTTTAAAGGCAGACTAGGACATATGAGTTATACCCCGCTGTGAACAGAAATTATTACTTGGAAGAAGTGAGATGAGGTAATGTGTTGCTCTGCCCTTCTTGTTTCTGTGTCCTATAATATTTTCATCCATCCTTGTGTGATGAAGAAAATTTATCAAAAGCAAATTTTTTTCTTCCCTTAAAGTTAAGCTCTGCATCTTTCTGTCCTGCTTTTGGAGCTGGTATTTGAGTTGTATATAATGAAAATATATTCAAATAGGCTTTTTTATTCTTCTGTTTTATAAGAAATACTTGAATTCTTATACAATTCTTACTGAAAGAAATTATTCTGTTCAGGAGTTTTTCTGTTTAGAAGTACATTCTGATTTCAAAGGTGCCCCCACACTATATGGCATTATTTCTTCTGGTATTCTAACATGGCTTCGTCTGTGTAGCATAAGTCCATAACTTGTGCAGTATGTTTTTTTCCTTTAGTTCTTAGAGGAGTGATTAATTTATTTCTTTAATAGCCGTTTTGTGGAACAAAGTTAGTGCCACTTGTTGCAGATCATATCAAATATGTGGAATAACTTACTAATATCAAGTATATTAAACTGCCCAGCACAATACTACATTTATACAAAAGGCTGTTTAAATAGAGATATATTATATTTTTAAGAGTTTGTCCTTGTTTTCTTATTCTTTTTGTAACTTTATATTCAGTTTTCTGTTAGATTGTCCACTGAGAAACGCAAAATGACAAAGCTTACTGAAAAAGAGTATTTAATATCAAAATCAAGGAATAAGTTCTCCACTGTACACTTCTTCACTGTTCAAAAGCTTATGAAAGAGTCTACAAATAAAAAAAACAAAAAACCCTTAAAACCATCATAAATTTCTGTTGTAGAAGGAATTTTGGTTAAATTTCTTCCACTAAGTAAAATATGCTAAAGTTCATAAATCTAGAAATTTTTTTGTAATCCTTTTTTCCCCCAGACAGTTACTTTTTCAGTCTTGGGCAGGCTTAGAATAGGGCTACTTTTACCAAGTTAATATTATAGCAAGTTAATTTGTGTGTACTGTAAACCATCAAGCTTTAAGCATTTAGTTACAGGAGTTGTTCTTCCTTTGTGAATATTTCTGTTAGTCTAGGGTAGTGTTCAGTTTCTGCAGCTGAAATAAGTATGGGTAAGGGTAGGGTTATGGACGAAGAAATAACTTTTTCCATCACCTTGTTAGTAGGCTGTTTGCTCAGGCTTCATAGTTTTGTATCTTTTGCCAACATGGTCTGTTTGATCTTAGACAAAAAAAAAAAAAAAAAAA